>JAQIWE010001132.1:0-17097 GCA_034698565.1 Campodea plusiochaeta
ATACAATAAATGTATTGAAATATCGCAATTATGCCAATTGTTATTACTGACAGAAGAACTCCTCAACCTGAAATTCATATATATATATAATTATATATATTACCGAAAATTCACTGAATAAATAATAATAAAATATCAAGCACATAAATGATAATTATGAACTTTGAAGTCCATCACTTGATCATTTCTTACGTAAACTTTAATCTTTCTGCATTACATTTTTATTGCACGTGATTTCTAAACAGCGATGATGAAAGAGGTGAAAATGCACCTATTACCTATATACTGTACGTATAGTGACAGTAAAATCCACCAGGATGTAAATACTAATCTTTAGTTCATTTTCTCCTTATCATTAAATAATATACCTAAACCCTGTCGATCTGTAAATGCAAAAGTAAACTGGAACTGCTAATACTCTGATATGTCTAACACATCTGTTCATAACATTATATATAAATAATACAAACATAATAATATTTGTATGAAACTGAATTACAAATGGTTTGCAGCTGTGACAACAATAATTCATTATGAATTCATTGATCATAATATATAACCTCTCATGATTATTAATTGAGTCGGTTAGAGTTTTTGTTGGATTCGAGATCAACAATACAATTATATAATCAGGTTAAATCTTGAAATGCTACACAGTCCATTTACATCTTACTATATGCATGAAGAAATAATTCCAGTTCTAATGAAAACACGAATCATTTGAAATGGAAATTAATTTCTGTATTATGACTCAAGGTTTTCATTAATGCTGTACAAATTCTCACTGTTACGGAATAGGCTTGTTTAGATATATAATTTTTCTGTTTTTTATTGCAATTGTGACTTTAGAAGTACATTACAATTGTGCAATGTACATGTATTTTAACTTTAAAATATCACCTCGGTTACTAGATGACTTCCACATGAATGAAATATTGTTAAAAATGTCTTTAATGTAAAGATTTGATCTTTTCAGTTTTCACAAACACGAAAAAGCGGAAACGAGTTGAAGAATTCACGCATTGAGCTTCTAATAGCAATTTACCGTTAATATACTATTGTGCACACATTCAAATTGATGTAAACTAAATACCTAAATACAGTAAGTGACTTTAGAATTATGTAGAGTGTATTAATTATTTTCATATATATTATTCACATGCATGACTCTCTATTTTGCCAGTAGATGGCTCAGCTAATTATATTACATTTCATTACAATAACAATGCAGTAAAATTTGACTTCTTCCGAATGGACCACAGCAATAAAGATGACCACCAATGTAGCCCCAGTGAGAGCAGTACCTGGAAGATCCACGGGCACACGCCGTTGCAGACATTGCGACGAGATAGAAACTCTTACCCACATTCTTGGATCTTTCCCCAGAGGAAGCCTCCTTATCAACAGTATAGACTTCACAGAATTAGAACTTTAATGGCAGCTGAACTCCGTAAACTCGGTTATGAAGCCCACGAAGAAGTAACATGTACTGCAGTTGAAGGATCCATCAAAAGAGTGGATATAATCGCCTTCTTACCTGATAGAAAAAAAGGTTTTATTTTGGATCCCACAATTCGCTTTGAAAACAAGTACGATCAACCATCTATAGTAGACCAGGAGAAAAAACAACATTGATATGAACCAGTATTTCCCTATTTTCAAGTGAAATACCATCTTGAAGAAATCGAAGTTACTGGATTGTACATAGGAGCTCGTGGCAACATTTCGAAATTTTTCATAGAAAACTTTATTCGAAAATTCAGTATCCAGAGAAGCATTATCAATACCATAGCAGCAGCATCAGTACACTAACCTCCTATACTTAAGTACAGAGAAGGTTAGTGATCAGTATTACATGATCCCATCCACATTCTTCAAAATCATCTTTACTACCACAATACCCAGAATGAAGACTGAGATGAATTCAACAGCTTTATCACAAATTTCCTTTCATTATTGTTATTCTGAGTCGACAGGCTTTATTAATACAATTTTTTTACTAAAAATATGAAACTGCTCTGTCTATTCTGAATCAATATATTTATTATATATATAACAGAAAGGTCATAGATAAACAAATGAAATCAAGAATATACACGTATATTGAGATTTGTCATCTTCTTTGAAAATGGTGTAATTCTATACTATTTGACTTTCTTTCACAAAAAGTAGTTTGACCTCTTACTGTACGTCTACTCTTCCACTTATATGCAAAGACCATTCACTCTTTCATGCTCAGTATACTTAAATTGGAATAGCGATTATTCCAGTGGGAATCTAGGATTACTATTCTTCATTGAACTTCTGCAAATATACAGTTATTTAATCTTATTTTATTATCTAGTGCAGAATAAATCAATGTACAGATAGGAATGTACAGTATGAAAAGTAAATAGTGAGATCCTGCTGAAGGACAACCTTTTTGTCTGCTGATGCAGCCAACAGTTAGCAATGAGACATGTACTGTGTATATTTAAGCAGTGCAGATTATAGAATCGGAGTGTTTAGATTAAAATGATTGGAATTATGCTCAAGCTCATTTTAATTCATCAATATATCAGATTTCTAATATTTCTTAAAACTAAGTAACAGTAGTTTTTTCGAATAAAAGCTAGTATTGGAATATTGAGTGTAATATTATATACTTGTAGAAGTTTGACTATATTCAAAATATACAGTACAATTTGCTATATGATGAAGGAAGTATATAATATTATTTTAAAAGTGAAAAACGTATTGGATAATTGGTAATTTAGAACATAATATGCAGCAGGTAACTCAACTACCGTAAATCATTACCTTCATGTAAATCATAGAGATGTGTTTCGACTAGTATGACATTGTTACTGCCAAAAGATAGGAGTTAGAAAGATTGTTGGTGTTGATTTATGCACTACAATAGTGAATTTAGGATAAAAATTATTCGAGTGTTATTGTATTGCAGCTTTTTTACACTGTAAGAAACCTAAATAAAATTTTAAAGAAATTTACGCTATTCAAACTTTTTAGTAAAGTTGAAATAAAATCATTAAACATTGCAAATTTATTTTAGTTGTATACGTTTTTGTATTTCTGAGGTGTCGTGCTATAGGGGGGAGAGAGAGAGGCTCACGCACCCCCTCGGGAATACTGTATTTCCCCTTCGGGGAGTTGAACGTATTTCATAGGGTAAGGGATATACGCGTATGTCTTTTCGCAACCAAAAATACAACAAAAAAAAGCTAACAATCGATTTATTGTTTGTTCAGCAGGCTCCAGTATATTGAAGTAATACTCCTGTAAATATCTACAGCAATGATGATCTACCATAATATGATGAAGGAAGTTATTCAAGTTAAGCTAGATATAATTTGTTGACTTAAATATAGGGTACGCGTCAGGGTCTAACAGAGGTGAGCGCATCAGAACCACATACATTGGGGGTCTAAAAAAACTTTATTTAATAAAAATAAAGTAAAAACCTGGAAGTCTTTTTTTTTAAGATCCGTTAAATACATAAAACCATTTGAAAGTAATGTAGATATATAGTTAGAATGGTATAAAAGAAAAAGGTGCAAATTCAACAGCAAACAAAAAGTAAAAAACATTGAATTGTATTATGAGTGGGGCTTTAATATAATTTTTGATCCGAGCATCTAATTATCTCTGGAATACCTTGAGTAAACCTTTAAAAAAGTCAAAGGCGTCAGATCATCGATTATTATTAATAAAAAAAAAGTCAAATGCAGATTGTGATTATTAAATGACAATGTTCTCTCAGCATTTTTGCTAGAAATTGCGCTTCTTGTCTGACTGAGAAGTTCAAAATATTATCTTACTAAAGTTGTTTACTTTTTCTGAACCATAGGCAGATCCATGTGGGCAGCTCGCCATTCGGGGCTGACCATAAAAATAAATTTTACAAAAGCATTTGAGCTAGCCAAAAATTTTATCATTCACGTAATTCTGCAAATCCTCCAATATTTTCTGCTTTTACGAGAGTTTCCGTTGATACAATTGTTAGAAAGTTGAGATGGTCCTCTATTCTTACTTCAATCAACCGCATTTCCTCATTCCTTTACAGCTCGTATATAAAATCACACGTTCAACTTTATCCTAACATGTATGCCACCCAACTGCTTTTCTAGTACATATGTTTGTATAAGGGAAAGGAGGAAATTTTATTACTGAATTCTAGCAATGCATATATCGGAATTAGTTAATAAAGAAAATCCACTATAATTATGTTGTTTTCATTGTATATGCTTTGGTATTTATAATATTATGTTTATAGAGAACTCACTGCCTTTTCACATCGTAATATTGAAGTAGAGGTATTACGAACAACAAAGAAACCTTTTTGCAGCAATATAATGTACAGAAGAGACTAAATTATACATAATTATTCTACCCTTTGATTTATCATTAAAAATGTTTATTTTATATTGTCGCATAATGCGAATTAAAGAGTAGCATTAAAAATTAGTACGTTGTGTAGGAATGAATAAAGTAGTTGCGTATTCAGTTTTTTTATATGTCCGTGAGTAATTACCAGCGCATTTCATAGAAGTCTCTCAGAACCACTGCTTACAGATGCGTAGCCAGGATTTTGAAAGGGGGGGGGATATGCCCAAGTGACGTCGAAGACCTTCTGAGCTCGAGCCACCATGGGTGGCGCGAGCGTTCACTGTAATTAACATATCTTTCAACTTTGGAATTTTTTGAACTTTTGGAATCTTTTGAACTTTTTGAATCTTTCGAAAATTTTTAATCTTTTGAACTTTTACTTCGCCAAGGGGGAGGGGGGTTACACCCCCCCCCTGCCGCCCAAAAAATACCTTGCCTACGCCACTAACTGTTTAGATTATTTTAACGTTTATCATTAAATGTTCCTGTTATATTTGAAATATTTATTAAAGTTTACAACTTTCTGATGGACAAAATTTAACATTTTATGAAAGCTGATGATAAAGGTTCTAGTTTAAAGAGAAAACATTTCCCATGGAAAAATACCAGTAAGAAACATTATTGTTTGTTGGATTCTAAATAATAACTAAAAGAAACAAACTTCACCTCAATTACTATTTAACATATTTTTACTGCTTACTTCCAAACTTTCGATTACGTTCATAATCATCATCAGAACACTGTGACCAAAGAAATCACTAACAGAAATAGAGAATACAGAATTGAATATAAACCAAAGTTACTTACAAATATTGTAAAAATCCACAAAACTGGGTACTTACGAATGTTAAAGATAGAAAGAATTGAAGATATTTTTAATGTCTCTAATTTGTACTAACACATAGGGATATAGATAAGAACAGAGGATTATATGATTAATAGTTTGGCAAAAATAATAACATAATTATTTTTTATACATATTTACTTAGTAAAATGTGAAGTGGAATTACTGTATTTAGGCTGGAGATATTCACTAATTTAAGATACCATACCAAGATGTTTATAAAAATATTATTAACTGCATTTAATACTTATACACATATTATTTCTCTAAACATCAAATCGTTTCTTATTTCCCCCAAGAAATGTCACCAACTTTGAGAATGGAATTTCTCGAAAACTGTAGGAGATATTTTTTTTTTTTTTTTTAATTAAAGTTCTATAGTTTTATATATAGTTTTATGATAATATATGTGCTGGATTACGGCAGTTTCGGCTTTCAATAAAAATTTCGCCCGAAATGAAAACTGACAAACAAAGAAAAATAAGAAATCTGTCTATTTTGTAAAATAGTAATAATAACGAATAATAAACTAAAGTAAGAAACAAAAATTATATTTTTTATTAATTATTCGACCTTTTGGCCACTGATAGCCGAAAATCTTAACCATAATTTCATTATTGCCTTTAGAATGCAGTCCACCTGAAAGATAATGTTCTTAAGGAAGAAGAGCTTCATCATTGTTATGTATCTGAAATGTATGATACAAATAACAGGCTACCATCTTCAAAAATGAAAGTCAAATACAGTCCCTACTCAAAATAATGATTTTCGTTCGTTATTTTATTAGTATTTTACAAGAAAAGACAGACTTTCAATTTTTCTATTGTTGACAAGTTCCATTTAGGGTGGATTTTTACAGAAGGCAGTAACGTCCGTAATCCGGTAAGTATCACCATATTGACCATAAAACCATACATCATTGGAAAGAGAATTACGTGAGCATTAATCTGATTTTTGTTTTAATTAATATCTCTTACAGTTTTCGATAAATTCCATTTTCAACGTATCTGACATTTTTTTTGCTCCTCCCTGTATGTCTCATGCCGTAAACACCATATTTTGTACCGAATTCAAAATAACAACGATTACGATGGTGACTGAAAAAAGTAAAACTGCATGTATTCTATGTAACAACTA
Source organism: Campodea plusiochaeta (assembly GCA_034698565.1). Lineage (NCBI taxonomy): Eukaryota > Metazoa > Arthropoda > Diplura > Rhabdura > Campodeidae > Campodea > Campodea plusiochaeta. Next base: position 6,368 of record JAQIWE010001132.1, read on the forward strand.
AAAATCAATACTCATGCACTTTTATTTTACGGCGGAAACGGAATATTTTATGAATTGTTTTACGAATTCTTATGAGAATTAATTCCAATGTTAAGAAATAGTAATATTGTTACATTATTAATATAATGTTTCACTTGGAAATATTCATACCAACACGCTGAAACATAAATAGGTCCCTTATTTTTATTTTCAAGTTGAGTTTCTAAGACGGGAATAGATCCAGCAACCCAGCATTTCTAAAGTAATGAAAAAATACTTGCCTATTTTGATAACACACGTAATATACTCGTACATTATAGTAGTCAACAAATCAGAATCTTCCATTAATATGAAATACTTGGAATAGAACTTTCAATTAAATATTTCTCCATTATAATTATGCCCAGTATGAATTATTTGTTTAATTTATTATATATTATTACTTGATACATATGTTTTGAATCAGTTGTATATTATGTATTTCATTAACAATAACTGGGTTATTACAATTAAAATGAGTGTATATACATTCTGTGTAATATATTGAATGATTGTGAAGTGGAATTAGTTTGTACACGAGTATATTGTAGTGTATAGATGCTTAATATACTGGAATGTATGATATACCATGATGCAGTAAATTGCGTATAGAGACGAGCATAGAATTGCCAGAAGATTAAAATATCGTGAAAAATACTTTTGATTTTTAATATTTAAATAATAAGTTTTATTGTTTTAATACATAAATATTCTAAATGTTTTTACCTTAGAGTATTACTATTTTTCCCTAAGATCAAAATAATGAACTTTTTTATCTTTCAAAAATGTCAGGAAAGGATACATTTATTTTTAGTTTGAGATATTTTATGTGAAATAGGCAATAGGTTTGAATATTTGATTCGAAGTCAAAAACTGTTTGAGAACTCTATCATTTGACACAAAAGACGGAAAATCTGAGTTGCAGCTACACCTTCATAATGTGACCTTTATTTACAATATATTTCAATGGGTTTCACCTATAAAAAAAGCTGCAATCCCGTCCCTTAAAATTATTTTTGCCGATTCCTGCGAAAATCGGCAAAAATAATAGTTTCTCTTGTATGTGGCTATACCTCTGGTGAGAGAGAAGATTATATGACGTATACATGTAGGAGTAAATGGGGGAGGGGTGGACTTCAACTCGTATTTCAAAGGAAATGTATATGACGACATATCAAATACGTCATGACAGGAGGAAACGACGGTATATGAAAAGAAATACCATAGAAAATAAACCCGCCAGTTATGTGGTCATACATTTAGTTCTAATGTAATTTGGAAATGTGAAGTATATATCACAGAGCGAAAATATATTAATAAAAACATTGAAAACTTTAAATAGTCAAGTGGAATTTTTCTTTTCACTATTTGTACTTCTGGAATGATTATGAAGATTGACAATAAGGTCAAATTCAGTGAAATTAGATGAGAAAATGCGGATTAAGTTTTGAGCAGGTCAAATGAGCTAACAATTAATGCAAATAGGTTTGAATCGAAATAAACGACAGAAGTGAACTGAAATTTAAAAGAGTTTTTGTGCATTTATTCTATTGATGGGCTTTGATAAATATGCATAACTTTTTACACAGAAGTAAATACTGAATATTTCGGAATAAGACATTAAAAAATCGTTTACTATTTATTCAAAATGTATGTGAAATAAATTTTCATTTATAGGCATGAACTATATATACAATTATACAATTAATCAATTAAATATTATAGGCATGAATGAATATACAACAAAGTTGCTACAGTAAATATAGATACTGAAATTAAAAAAAAAATAAACTAAATAAGCTTTTTCTAATCTACAACGTACAGGTACAACAAAACTGCTGCATTATGAAATTCAAGAAAGTAACTTGTTATATTTTGCATGAAGAACATAATCTCGACTTAGTAATTTATACTCTTTGTCTCCACGTGGAAATATATAGCTGTTAAAAGCTATTGACTTTCTTTGTGTTAAATTTAAAAAGGTCAAACAAGCTCATGAAAAGCGTTACAACGATTTACAAGTGTAGTTTTTAGCTACGTTGATCTTTTTAAAGTTCAGATGCTCAATTAAAACACCTGTGTTGTAACTGTTGTCTTGTATGTATGTAAGCTTTCCATTTTCAGAAGAATAGGAACTTCACCTTTACAAAAGCATTTAGAAATGTTTTGCTTCACTTTATTTCACTACTAAAAAATTTTGAATTGGGGAAATTATAAGTTTTTTTATATTTCACCATTTATAATTATAAAACTAACAAAATTTAATTATCAAATTATTCTTTATATTTTTCTTACGAAAAATCTTTGATTGCTGTCAATTATTTATTATAATCTACACGACCGTATTATTTTATTCTTTCTAAACTGATGTTTCAATAGATCAATACTTCCGTTTGTAGTTTTTGGAGGAGCTCTCAACATATTTCTCCAAGGTGCTGGTTAAAAATGAAACCGTTGTAATTTTCAAAACAGTTCAATTTAGAATCTCTTAAAATCAGCACCATAATAATATACTTTTTATTACATTTGGCGCAAATATTTTTCTGCATAGGTATTATAATTCACCTCCGTTAGATGGTCAAAGAAACCCCTCTCCTTAAGTGTTTGGGCAGTATCACAAAAAGTTAAGTTTAAATTCTCAAAAATTAAAATTTTAAGAAAAAAAATTAATGGAAAATAATGAGAGTTTATCGATGAACTTCTACTTAGATTCTAAAATCTCTTCTTAGATTCAGTATAACACTAAAAGCAACACTATATTTACCAAAATATGATTTTCTTCCTTTTTTTTCTTTCTCTCGTATAAATGAATCGGAGTTTATTCTCAGGATGATACTAATGGTTCTGGAGAATATAGATGGAATCTTTGCTGATAAACAGTGCAACGGTATTCAAAAAACGTTGTTGAATGACTTAGTACAAACTTCATCAAACAAAGTACACAAAAAAGCTCTAACGCTAAAATTTTCATACGTTACAAAGTAAAGTTACGAAAGGATACATTATGAATATTATAAAAAAACACACGTATGTAAAATTATTTCAGTGCGCAGTACCAGCAAACAAGTTTAGTTATTAGTTTTCCTTTAAGTTCATCTATATCTTCTGAATTATTTGTTTTAAGTCCTCCCCCGCCACTACTACCCTCCCCCTATGTTTTGTTACATCACCAAACCATGATGTAATTGGGTTTGTGGGACCTCCAGTTCACTTCTTGCCCTATTCTCATCGACAAAAAGGTTATTGAACCGGGAAGCGACCTCTACTGCTCCTGGAACGTCGTCTTGCCGAAGGCATGTACTTGCTCACTTACATTCTTATATCTACAAATTCACATAAAAAAGAGAAGGACTGACAGAATTAAAATACGCCCGCTCAAGAAACAACTTTTAGGAAATAGCTCATAAATGGAGAAAGAAACTTGGATTTATTAGTTTTTTAGTAACACGAGGCAAGAAGGAAATTTAATATTTCGGAATAGACAAAATATTCGTTTATGTATATTCTTGTCGGTGTAGGTTATATCAGTTTGATCTTACTGTTTTAGTTTTAGTTAAATAGATCCCATATTAGTTATTTACAGTATATTTCTGGGCACTTATGAAATTCCCAAAAGAAAGATACTTAATGTTTTAATGCCAATAATAACCTATGCTGATATATCACACGCTACTGGTGAATATATCAATAAATAATTTAAAATATATATTGATAAATTATTTTGTTAGGATTCCATAACAATGCTTGTTAGTGGATAACAATATCTGACAACATCATATCGATATTTAGAAGTCAAGATAAAAGAAATATTACTTTTCAGCCACGAAAATTAATTATCGAAGTATTCACTCGCTCAATATTCTTTTTAAACGAGAGCGTAAGCAACTCAAATAATTTATTTGTCATTAGAATTTTTGCCGTTCATGAAATATAATAATACATTACAAATTTAACTAGAATATTTTCATGATAATATTGTAAAACAGGTAATTTTGAATGAAAATATAACAGAAAGGAAAAGTACTTTGTACTATAAATTTACCGCTACATAATGTACAAGACGAAATCCTGTTTGTTAAAAAGAAAGAAAAAACGGTGAGTTGCCCTGACCGACCAATTCCAAAAGAGATTTCCCACCATACAAGAGTTCATTCCAACATTTAAGTCAAGTGTTATTCGTTCCTCGACTGCATAATAAGAAACAATATCAAAACTATCACAAGGTGCGTTTTCACGGTCAAAGGTTATTTTAGTTTTGTGCCATTTATTTTGAGTGATTGTGTGTAATTTATTTAATTTTTATGTTTTCATTAATTTTTTATTAATTATTTTTAGTGGAATTAAATTTTGCTGACGTGACATTTAAGAATATATCGTTTTGATTTGTTTTATAATTATATTGTTTCAGAAAAGTGTTTGAAGATGAAGTGTGCGTTAATTCTTCTTATATTTTTGAGGATTGGATTGCTGGAAGCTAAGAAAGGTAAATGAAAAAATATGTATATATATTTAGTCGAATATTTTATATTTTGATTTACTTCGAAATCATTTTGTACTTTCAAATATCAAAACGTATTTATTAAAGTTTGAAAAATATATATTGTGAAATAATAGTCTTTGTTTCCATTTATTACATCGAAACTTTTGTAAGTTGCTCTAAAAGTTTTCACTTATATATAGATTAGTGTTTTTTTTATCATCTTATATAAATATGTTGGCTGATTTATTAACAGTGACATCATTTTGCTCTTAATACATCAAATAGGTTTATAGTACTAAAGAGTCTAGCGAACAAAATTATATCTAAAAAATAAATTTATTTCCTATGGAAATAAATGTTAATGCTAATTATTAACTTTTCTTCACTTTTTATTTAGTAAATAAATGAGTTTATTTTACAGATTTCTATATTATAGCAAATCAGTTCATTCGCCATTTACCAAGTTTTTCACATTCTCATAATACAATATTATAGAATTTCAAATGTGAATGGAAAGAGGCACTCATTTTGACACTCAATACTTGAAGCTATAATAATACACAGCTTCTAATACTTTTATAGAATAATGTAATAACATTGCATTCTAAGTGAATAATTTTTTTTTTTTTAATTTTTTTTTTGAATAACATGTTATTTCTTCCTTTATAGCTGATTCATCCTCAGAATCAAAAATTTCAAAGCTCCCTTTCCATGCACCAAATGCTGTAGTTGCTATATACAATGATTTAGTGGATGATTTCCTGGAACGATTCCAAGTACAAATAAAAAAGGACAATCTGGACCCATTACCAATATTAATACAGTAAGCAGAAAGTGTTGATAATTAACCCATGTTCTCCAAGATCCAATATTATTTTAATTTTACAAAAATTATTGATAATGGAATTTTATAATATAATTATTATTAGCAGTTGTATTACACAGTGAAATACATGATTTTTTTTTTCATTGTCAACAAATAAATTAACGATCAGTCACTGTTACGTATATTTTGATGTAGCACCTTTTTATTGTGATATTTTTTATATTGTTACATGAGACCATTTCAAAATTTAGCGTTTCGAAAATGTTACAATTCTTTTGTTATATTGAAAATTTAGTTCATTTGTTGACAACAAAATTCAAATAAACAAAATGTTTTCAACGCCCATAGGTTCACAAACATACTTGTCCATAGATTCGATCATGGTGAAGAGACCCGCTTATGTGATTAAAGCAATTACAATAAGAGTGAAAACAACTTTTCTTTACCTTATAGCCAATGTAATGAATGCTTTGATATAATTTTAGTTTGTTCTGTTATCATAACCAAAATTTACGTAGTGGGAATGTTTATATTTAAAAATGGTACTACAATAGAATAGTTCATCTTTATCAGAATTCAGTGGCGTACTTTCAAATTCGCGCCATCTTGAAAAATATATTTTGGGCACCCATAATAATAACACAATAAAACAAAAGTGTATTCTTCAGGAAATGTGCAATGTGCATACATTGCACCTCCGCGAGTTTCGACTGTAAAATCAGAGTAAAATAAAATGGAAGTAAAAAGAAAAAGAAAAAAAATACTTTTTTTTAACAATTTTCTATTTACATACGCAAAAACTATTATCACGTTCTTACTGTATAATTCAGCTAACACAACGCATCAGGAAATCTATTATTTGTGGTAAAAATAATTATCTCTCTCGTGACTTGCAGTCTTTCGGTATTAGTTTAAGTCATAATCTCATAAGCTGAAAAGCACATTATTTAAAATTCTGATCTTTAACTTTTGAGATTGAAACCCAGCAATGAACCTCTTATATTGTCAGGTCCCACTCGCAAATTGAGGGGTTCGCAACATAGTATAGCTACGTTGACGTCAGAATCTATGATCTGGTGTACGTAATAGTTGTAGCTGTAATGTGTTAAAAATATCTCTTTATTAAAATTTAGATGAAATTCTAATTGTGCCACTCTAAACTATGTAACAGTGAGGAAATGTTTGACAAATAAATAAAATCACAATACCACTCCATTAAGTCACACATTGTTCAGACTTGTATCACATGACATTATATAGGTCCTATTTTTTGTATTAGTCTCAAAGCAATAATTGAATAGCTCATAACTTTTATACGTATTTTGACTCTGATTAATTCATAAAAGTAAATTATTTTAGTTTATTATTTTAAACTTAACTTTTGTAAGTTACTTTTTGCAGATTTTCTTAAGAAAATACTTCCTTTTAGTTAGGAAAAATTACCATGATCTTAAATCTCAATTACATAAAAATGCGTATAATGAACAGGTCTATCATATATAAGTTTCCAATGAATTACATAACAACGTTTATTGTTAATTTTACACAAATAGAGTATATTATTACTTTATTAGAGTTGTAACGAGAATTGAATTTATTAATAAACTACGACAAAAGTAAACATTAAATTGTATTTATTTCAGCGGCACTCCTTCTGGTCCAGTTCGAGTTCCATCATATCTATCCCACAGACCTTTCCGTAAGCCAGGTGAAGGTTTATCACCAGTACCAGTAGTAGAAGTAAGACAACGAAGAGTTGAATCTGGTGAATCCAATGAAGAAGTAGATTCAGATGAAAATAATAGTTGGAGATGGTTGGAATTATTTCCAAGCTCACAAAAGTCATCCAGTGAAGGAGGTAGGAGAAATACATTTATGGCTTTTTTTTTTCACGTCTCAGTAAAACTAGTTTTATATCCACTGACTTGCACAATTTTGTGGAAAGAAGAATGTTTAGCGAGTTCATTCTCTTAAAACTAGTCTGCACGAATTCTTATTGCGAATTTTATAACAAGTGCTCGCTTAAAAATAAATAAATTAATAACTTCACTAAATAAAAGTGATTTTATTCTACTGCAACAATAAGTTATATCACCCTAGAACAAGTATTTTATCTGAATTTTAATGCTATGATTTTTATTTAAAATTTACATCACTGCGTTGTATAAAAAGTGAATATAATATATAGGTCAGTATTAACACGATTTCTGGATTGCTTTCGGATTGCTTTCCGATTACATCCCATAATAAAAGTTGAAAGGGCTTGCTGTAATATGACGAGTATGATGATGATGTTTAGAACAAAAACAATGATTTCCGCACAAAATAATACTTCTATTGAATAATTGGAGCATCCATCGTCAGATAACTTTTTCAAATATAATTAAGAAAATTATGGGAGACATTACTAGAGAATGTGTCCTGATTATAAATAATTTTAGTCGACGAGTATCGTATATACTTTAAATTATTAAATTTACGTTTGATTTTAGAATCTGATGAACCAATTGACATAAACCTTGTTCGATCTGAGCAGCCAACTACCATCTTACCTTTACATGGCGATTCAAACTCTTCAACACCATTAACTACATCAACATCTGCACCTACAAAGAAATCGTAAGTACTTATATATAAGATATAACGTAGCCAAAAAGAAAAGTAAAATATTGTAGAATATATAACATTATATCATGAGCTTCGATTGGAAAACTGCTTTAGTGATTGATGTGATCATCTTCGGATATCGGGGTAATTTTGTCTATTTGAGGGGTAGGAATTCCTATTTTCCCTACAGGAGTTGGGAAAAGAATAAGCTCAAAGATATAGTGATTCTAGTGAAATAATATACTGAAGCTCAAATTATGAGTGAACTTTTTCAGCATTTCAAGAGAATATCTCCATTGATTTCTTACATCTCGCATTCCGCACGTTTTGTTGTTCCGTAAATTTCCAAAGATACGTATAATTCATAGAATGATAGCTCACATCGCTTTGTCAATCTGAATTATATAATTATACTTTCCAATTTCGATAAATAAACTGATCTATTAATAATTATAGAGCGCAACTAAATTTATACGAACTGAAAATTGTCTTTGAATAACTTTATTCTTGCATTTATCTTCACATTTTCGCGAAATTATAATAACTTTATATTAAACACGGGAGTGCGAGTAGATTTTCATAACAGGATTTGCATATCAATAAAAATACTATAAAGTCTCCTGTCCACAATCCCATTTTATATTATCCAATTCCATACTATTTATATAAAATTTCAAATAGTATGTAAATTAGATGGGCAAATTGAACTGTAGACAGCGGGCTTAAAACTAACAGTTATTCCCCCCCCCCCCCCCCAGAATTAAGAAATAATTATTAGTTAATTTAGTTCGAAACTTTATCCCCATAGCTATAAGAATGGTTTCGACATGAAACGTGTATTTCAGATTTGACTATTTTGCGAAAGTAACAGATGTACAATTGTACATTCAACACTGAAATGGAAATAATAATATATGAAAAATGAAAGAGTAAAAAGAAAGAAAGAAACAGTCTTTGAGCTCGTTAATTTAATTACTCTAACATTTTTAATTTCACTAATATTATTGTTGGTTTTTGAATGCCGCGTAATTGCTTATCAGTATGACTACCGTATATATTAATTTCCGAAATACACCAAATGGAAATAGAAAATGTTTACTAAAATCAACTTCTTTGAAAGCATTATTTTGATAATGAAGTACAAGAAATGAAATAGAGAATTTGTAATATAACATGCATAAATAATATGAAACCCATCACCGAAATGCTTTCGTTCCCTTCGTATTTGTTGTAGTAGACTATATCGTAGAGAGAGCTTAGGTTTGATTGAAGGCAGGTAGGAATATCCTGTTTTACCGCTTACTCTCTCATAGTCACAAAGTACTTGTGTAATCATTCCCTCTATAACATCAGAGGTATAATCAGGTGAAAGAAGATTTGGGAATAAGTTGTATAGGACGGATCGAGTGCTGTAGAATATAGGCGTTTATTAGTGCAAAATAGATAAACTAAGATTTTCTTTTTCACAAGAAAAAAAAATGCCCCAAGACGACGATACATAAATTGCTAGTCTTTATTTTTGTAACGACGAACTGTATTTTGAACTCATGAGGTATTTTGAACTCATGAGGAAATATTTCATAATAAATATCAATTTTTGAAATAAAAAAATTGCAAAGTTTCAACACTACCGGTATTTCTTTAATATATTTTGTTTCATTATCCGAAATTCCTAAAACTGTTCTCTTGCATAGTTTAATAATAGTTACAATTTATTCAAATTTTGAGAATGATAAACTATAAACATACCAGTAATAGACCATTTCCTTATACTATTTAGTTTGGATGTTCTATTTTATTCATTATGGTGACCATTTCAGATCGCCATCAACTTAATAAAAATCTATAACCAGATGTTGTGAAATTAGTTTGCGAATACTGTCTCGAAATCGAAATAGACGAAATTACGTTAAAATATTACATAGAGTAACAGGATGGATGTTTTTTTAGTTATATTGCATACTAAAAGTATACTCACAGTAAAATAAATTCTTACGGTAAGGTATAAGAAAAACAAACACTTTTCGTCATTTACCCAATATTTCAATGATTACATAATGTCTGTTAGAACTAGCTACAGTCTACAGAATGTTTGGTAAATCAAAGTATATATCAAAGTAGGTTTAGTAAAAGGCCGTAATGAATAAAAGAACATATTCGGGAAAACATACGAGTTATCATGAACATTTCCATTTATAATATACTGATAATTTGATTCTCTTTATTAAGCCCCTAAAATGTCAAATATAAATAAACTAATCATTAATTCCGTTATTTCTATTTTTAAATTGTATTTGCTGTACTTGAACCATGTAATTGTATATTTTCAGTGATAAGAAGAAGAATCGTAATAAGAATAAGAACAAGAATAAAACATCAGACGAAGCTAGTGAAGAAGAGGAAGAAGAAGGGTGAGTTGGTTGAACACTTAAAATATTCATTTCCTCTCCTAAGACATCATTCTTCATTCAATAAATATTTTTTAAGGAATTTACTTCGACTATTGTTACGAGATTGTAAAAATATTGCTTTACCACTCACTTACAGATTATTCATGACTTCTGTTTTCAGATTTTTTTCACGAACATTTATATAACTTTCTGAGCTGGTATTGTTATATAAAACATTCTAAATGGGTTATTTTATAATGACGTAGTTATCATATACATAAACGACAAGTCTACCTGCGTCTTGGACACCGCGTTACGTGTACATCCGACTCTGGGTCCGTCAAGTCAATGTAACACACATATAAAGGGTATATGAATTGAATAAAGGACGATAGTATAAGAGTAAAAT
>JAQIWE010001133.1:0-17094 GCA_034698565.1 Campodea plusiochaeta
GAAACTATTAGTGCCTTCAAAAGTGCACTAACAAACGGACATAGGAACTGAGTTCCTGCTACCGGACTTTAATCATAAATCATAGATCAAACTTAGTACGCATTCATAAACAAAAAGAAAAACAATCTGACAGTCTAACCGTATTTCAAACTGTTGTTCACTATGAACAAATTAAATTACTGAATGTTTACTAAAAAGTTACAATCCTAAAATGTTTTGTTACTTACAAGTAACCCCTTGACTTTGTGTACAAGTGGTACAATGAACTTGGCTGCATTTTCAGTTTTGGGTTGAACAACCTCTGAAGTGAATGAGAAGGGAAGTACACCCATCTCTATGGTGGGGGCAACAACCTCACAAACATATTCCCAGAACTTTGGAATATCAATTATTAAGTCCTCAGCAAACTGAAGGTAATCTTCCAACCTGAAGGAAAAATAAGTATGGCAACATTAACAACTGAAGCTCTACAGACAATTATGAAAAATAGAATAAAGAATGAATAGTTTTAAGCTCTATTACCAAACCCAGTACTTCTAGATGTAGATGTCATGGTTACAAAATTTAAGGTATCCTGGTAGCCAGGCTACCGGGAAGGCTAGGTCAGAGCGGGAAAAGAACAGCCAAAATTATACATCGTTTATTGAGTGTTTTATTAAAGATTATATGGAAGCCTGTTTTCACTGTCTTTTTAGGTTATTTTTTAAAGTAAATGTTTTCATGTGTGTTAGATTGTGAAACAGGTCATTTAAACGCCCGTGGACGTTTTAATGCCACTTTTTATTTTTCACTTAAACGCCCATTGGCCTTAAACCTCGGAATTACGAAAAAAAAACGTAATATTATACTGTACATGGTTGCAATTGTCTGGTAGTTTCCAAAGCTGTCCTTACTTTTTCTGTACAATGCATAATTATTTCGTAATTCACAAAAATGTAAGGCGATTTTTTTTGCGTGTGCGCTATTGCACCAGGAAGGGTTGGTATCGGCTACCGGGATTGGGAATATCCTCAAAGTATACTTACTGTATTTCAATCTCCAGGTGTCGTCTCATAATAAAGCTAATCAATAATAATGAAGAATTGAAATTACTACATAATGTTTACAGTTACAAAATCTTCAATGTTATTGTAGTTCATTTCCCATTTATTTCTTTTCTCATAGAATGCAAATACCAGTAAAATCAAAATAATGACCAAATTATGTTTCAACATAATATAAGCCTACTCTTATTTACCTGTGAAAATTAGCATATTTTTGAATAATGTAATCTACACTGATAAGAAACAAATCCTACTCATCTACATACAACAACAAACATTCTGAAATTGACAATCTATAAAACATGTAAAAAAGCATTACAATCTTACCCTGCGATATACTGTTGTTTAGCGAGGTATCCATCCTTGATAAGTCTGGCATGTAATAAACCAAGTTGATGGCGCGCTTTACTGTATTTTTCTATCACATTATTAAAACTGTCTGGAAGGAGCCGTGATATCGTTGACGGACTGTACAGCTCACCAATTTCCCTGGAAACAAACAGGAAATGTAGGAATTAAGAACATGAAAATACAACTAAGGAAAGTAACTGATGGAATCTGTACATCAAACTAGCAGAGTATGAGTTTTTAAGTATGCCGAAAGATATTAAACTTCAGAGTTTTAAGGAATTATAGGTTACAGTATTAGCGTATTAGAGTAACTGTAATTTAAATGCAGTCTGTTTTATAAAGATATTTTAAACACAGGCTTCAACTGATATCGAGATACTATCCCTATGAAAATAATATATCAATCACTCCACAACTCAAGAACTTAAACTACTTGATCATATTTTTTAATATCCATAAAACAAATTTCTTTATAAACAATTTGTTCCGTACAATTCGATAAAGAAAGAAAAGATAAAAAAAACTCGTAACTTCTGTGAGACTGTGACTTACTGTATGGCTTCTTGTACATTATCCACGGAGAATAGTTCATCGAGAGTTGCTTTGAGTTTAGTCTCAGTTTCTTCCTCTGATGTGTTATCTGATCCTTTGAGTAGGTTGTTGTTAGGTATAGTAGGTTGTTCTTCCACTGGACGTACCACAGCAGGTGGTGGGACTTCCACTGGAGCAGGGGAGGGAGGAGGCTCAACTGATGAAGGAACTACAATCGGAAATAAAGAGTTATTAGACTACTATAATGTAAACATTCAATTTTAATTCAGTATTACAAGTTTTAGAAATAAAAGCGACAAACTCCTGACCCAGGTGTTAGTTAATGTTTAATTTTGATCATGAGGGAAACATAGATATACATAAAATTTAAAATATCAACTTTAACTTTAAATGAGAAATTATATGAATATAAAAACAAAATACTGTACTGCCAAAAGTAAACCCTTTGAGACAACGCAAGAACTACTTCTCGTTACTAACAGAATTGCTTGTTATTAACACAATTGCTCGTTATTAACACAATTTAACAGTTTTAACACCCTTGTAAAAGAGTGAACAAAGGATTACCACAGTTTACTATTGTAATTTTCCTAAATACAAATGGGTCTCATGTTCTTGCAGCACGTATATATCCTAACCTATTTCTATGAACATAAAGAACTGATTTAATATTCAAAGAAATTATAAATTTTCTACTGCAAATCCACAATGATGTTACTAAATTGTATAATGAAATAAGCCTTACCATTGGCACTGAAGAATTTGGCAGTATCTTGTATTGCCTTCTCCCTATCAGTTGGTTGATGCTTTTGCATTCTAGGTGGTCCACTAGTTGAAGATGAAGGTCTTCCTAATGGACTACTTGTTCCTCTAGTAGCATTCTCTAATGCAGTGAATCTATTCACTTTATTATCATCTTGTGTTGCTTGTTGTTGCTGTTGTTGTTGTTTACCTCCCATTGAAGCACCACGACCCCATGACATACCACGGGCACCAGCTGGACCCAGTTGAATAGTGTCAGCCTCAACCTATACAAAAACAGATAGGGTGGTTAGGTACGACAAATACATTTCCATAACAGGAATATTTCAATGATATTAGTTGTTTTTACAATGGCGGCACTCAATTACTTATATTTAGTAGAGATATGTGATGATATATATATGCCCTTTATGTGCAATTTTTACTAACTTCAAACTTCATAGAGGTTGTGCAATATTTTTTGAACCTTTAATGATGCACAAAGAAAGACCAAATGTGAAGATAGCCGTTCACATAAATTTTAAAAATTGAGGAACAGGCCTAATGAAGATACTTACAGGTTCATTCCAGAGTAATAGAATTCCTTGCAACAATTATGGAATATAAACTTCTCAAGGTTATACAGTAAAAATTTTAAGAGAAGTCAAATTAAAAAAATGGACAATTCATGCATAGTAAATATTTCAGATCAGTTTAAAGTTACCAGAAAACAATATTGCCAAACAATCTAGACCAATGAATATCTATTAATTTACCTTATTGAGCTTCATCTTAGTTAAATCAGCCATGTTTATTCTCTGTGCCGGAGCATTAGTTCTTGCTCCTGCTGTACTCCATCCATCCTGTTGCTGCTGTTGTTCCCTTTTCTTCACTAATCTTGGGGGAGTAGGTGCTGGCATGGACTGAAGATTTAATGTTTGCTCCATAGCTTCCTTTTGAGCTTCCTTGTGAATTTCTTCTATCGTTTTTGGGTTATTATCGTCTCTACGGGGAACCCATTTGTTGTCACGGAGCTCTATTACGTCTTGAAGCATGAAACGCACACGGGAACTAATACCACTTTTACTAAGGAGGTCACTCATTTGACGGAAATAACCATTCATTTCCTATGGAAAGTTCAAAAATTATTTTCACATAATTTCATTTCGAAGTTTGAAAATACAATACTAAGGTTATGCTACACGTCTAGCTTACTTTATGTTAAACGTGTATCATGAATTAATAGAAACATGTTCTGTGCTTTACTGGTCAGGTGAGAAACTTTGGTGCTATTTTTAATTCCTTTTTTCTTTGGTTCCTATTTATAATTTTAGGGTCTAAATTATAACAAAGACCAATAAAGTGAATATTAAATCTACTTTTACTTTCACATTATTTCAGTATTTTTTTCTGTGGCAAACATCCTTTTGAGAGTATAATTAAAAGAGTTCTGTAGCAAGCCGACTTAACTTTGCATTAACAATCAAAATGCAACTGTGACGTCAGAAAGCAATTTTAATATCTGCAGGTTCAGGAACGCCGGAAAGAGCTGGAATACTCTTAAGGGAGCTGGTTCTGCAGTTTTTACTTCATCATTATTTTCTAATGAAAACGTAAATAAAAATATCTTCTATACAATATGAAACTAGTCCTACACTAACATTGATGCAAATTTTTACATATTGGACTATATATTGCTAATAAAACAGATTACTTTAAACAGCAGATACTTACAGTATTTCCTTTCGTTTTTTCGCTAGTTTCTTTCTCTAGTAATCCTCCTATTGTTTTGAGCAACCTACAAAGACATTCTAAGGAATCTTCATCTCCTTGTCTGAGTAAACGTAATATGCATTCATGCATAATCTTAGTGGTCAACATAGTCAATTTGTATAATTCACCTATAAACCTGAAAACAAAAAATAGGAAATACGTTAAATAAGGCATTCACACAAACAGCAATGAACAATTATTACAAAAATATTAGAAAAATTGGCAAATAATGTTCATAAATTTTACAGTTCTTCATACAAATAAGAAAAAAATTGTAATTAAAATATTCAGTTTATTTAAAGAGACCATTGAGTTTCAAATATGAAGAGTTCTAGTTTAAAATGAAATTAAAATGTACAATGTAATCTACTAGTGCTTTTAATATTTTATTATTTTTACTTTTAAATTACAGTATGAACCTATGAAGCTTTCATAAGATTGTGATTCTACTTGAAAAATAAGATATCACTGATAGCTATAATTTGCAAAATCCCACCTAGATATCACTACACTGATACAAATATCCCTACAATCCTACAAAATCCCTCCAAACAATTGTAAGAACTGACCTAATATTCCCTAGTGACCTCATTCTAAGTTTTCTTAACGTTTCATCATATTCTGCTTGCAACTCCTTCCTCTTTTCTTCATTTTCTGCAGCTTCAATTTTCTTTGCTTCTCCCTCCTTATCCACTCCCTCGTACATGTCCTTCTCAAATTCACGTTGACAACGTAACAATAACAGTTTGCGGAAGTTTACTACTTCATTATTGCCGTCAAGGACGTTCATAAGGGCAAGGGTTTTACACATACGAGCGTATGCTACAGAAAAGCCTGGTTCATCCAAGGCCTAAAGGACAAAAGAGATTTGTTATAAAATGAGTATTAATTTTGTTTTAATAAAGTCTGAAAAGTCAAATTTTAAGTTTTCTCTTCAAAATTTAAGTTTTCTCTCCAAAATTTAAGTTTTCTCTTCAAAATTTGTCTTAAAAAGTTACAAGAGCAACTTTTTAGAAATAATTTTCAGAAGGCAACAAGACAATTTTCATTTAAAGGCCCATTATTTTTCAGAGAGATGTCCCGATTTCCAACACAGATTAATGGTCCCTTGAGAAACGAGTACACTAGAGAACAAAGAAAGTGAAACGGGACTTGTGTGCTAAAAATCGGGAACTCCCGGTGAAAAAACTACACGTTTAAGTATCATTGTCAAAATCTTTTCAAATTCAACAGCATAAAAGTATCTTACTGGTAGTCTGATTAAAGAGCTACATTAACTCAAGGATAATAACTGAGACTGTTTCCTAGAAGTTGAATACAAGATAATAAAACAGCTGTTTACAGTAAAGTTCATGAATGGCTAGTATGCCAGGAGAAAGCTGCCAAACTACTGTATAACCTTGAGAACTATTTTTATAAAATCATTACTAAGTAATACCATTATAAAATAGTGGTGAATAGTTCCATATTATTTACAGTAGGAAATTTTTGCCAAAATTATTTAAGACAACTTGTTTAAAAATTTCTGTAGCTTAATTGTTGTCACTGTATATTCACTGCATTGAGATAAGTTACCATTAATGAAAGTCTTACCTTTTCGAACACAAGTTCCATAACTTTTCTCAGTCTTTCTTCAGTATCAATTGGTAGTTCTTTGACTTTCTCCACTAATACATCGAACATCTGTGGTGTAAGTTTATTTAAAATACCTCGCACTTTCTTGTACAGGTCTTCAGACTGGGACAGATCACCCTCAGGTTCCTAACAACAAATAAAAAATAGTGTTAGCTTCATAAAAATTATCATAAAGGTGAGTAATATTTGTCATATTCACCCATCATTCTTAAGTATTTAGTAGAATTTATTAACTCAGATCTTAGCTACCGTATGCTTTCAAGTATAATAGGCCTAATGTAAGTTATTTCCCAAAATTGAATTAATGAGTTTGTACCTAATGAGTGCGAAAGACAGTTCTAAAATGGAAAATACAGAATAATAAGGTCATAAGTTATTCCTATATATTTTTTAATTTCTTATTAGATAATTGTCAACTACTAGTTCTCAAAATCTAGTGAACTGAAATTACTGGCAGCTTAGTATATCCTCATTCTTTTGACGAGAACCTCAGTTGTATTATTTAAAGGTCCATTATTTTTCAACAGGAAGTCCGGATTTCCAACACAGATTAAAGGTCCCTTGAGAATCTTGTACAATAGAAAACAAAGAAAGTGAAACGGGACTTGTGTGTTGGAAAATGGGACGTCCTGCTGAGAAATATTACAAGTTTAAGTAGTGACACATTCACATGATTTCTGTTCAAAATTAAATAACTAAGAACCCCATGAGAACCATTTATTATTGACTAAATGTTACACCAGTAATTATAATTAACAAATAACAAATTAAATGAAATTTGAAAAAATACACCAAGACCTACTTTTAATAGTACATAGCATATACAGTAGTAGGAAAATATTGCCTAATGATTCACAACAAAAAGCAAGGAAACCCAAATTACCAACATATTTGTAAATTAATAAAGTGATATGTTACCTTTACCTGCTTAGTCATAAGCGAAGGTTTCCACGCATGGTCAGACTCATGAAGTTTAATCTCCTTATTAAGATTAAGTGAAACATCAATCTTTCTAACACTACCATGTTTACTGGTATTGAGTGATCTGCTAGCGCTGGTATTGTTTCGACGTTGAATACCCTGAGGTTGTCTTGCATCTTTTGCATAGCGGGGGATGAAGTCATGAGTAATACCTTTACCCATAGAACGGGATTCAGTCAGTCCTCTCGGCTGGAAAAACAACAAAAACAAATTAGATTAACGTTAAATATTGTAGGATTTTGGAAGTTTTCATTCTATTGTTATTATTGTGTTAATACGTAAACAAATGTAAAATTGAACTGATAAATTTAATTTTTTTAGAAAATATTTCAATGCAGCGGAGTGATCCATTCTGATTAAGATTTAATACGAGATAACTAATATTTGCTATATCACTGTAGAAAAAAAAAATTAGGCTCTAGTTGTAAATATTTAACCATAGTCCACTGTTAACAACTTTATTATTTCATTTGTAGATTTGTTATTGTATATTTCAAATTTTTTTAAAGTCAACAAAAAGAAAGCGAACTAATCAAAATAATTATTTTTCTATGGTGAACTCGTTACCGAATAGAATTAATTTTACCAAAGTTGAGTTTGGAAATATAATAAGCATACACAGTATTACCATGTACAGAATTAAAGTATTATTAGTAAAAGTGCAAGTGCAAATGTGTTTGACTTACTTTGTTTGATGGGTCACTGAGAACAATGTCCATGTCTGGTAGATTGTCTGGTTTCTTCATGGACTGTGGATCTTTGGCAAGTTCCACCAAGAAGTCACGACTGTACTTCTTCTTGCCTTCAGGATAGATCGGACTCCACTGACCTAAACATTATGATAAACAAATACATTTGGTTAATTCTGTGAGCACTACTTTCAGTATAACAAGCTGTATTACAACTGAGGTGAAGGATGTATGATATTACTTAGAATAACTGAATTTAAATTAATTTGTAGTTCCTGAAGATCAAATCATAGAAATCTAATTACAAAATATGTCTCACTTACTTGATTAAGTTAATCTGAAGTTCCCCACCACTACAATAGTTAACATGACTCAACTGGCATAACTTTAAAGCAAATTCCTTTATTTGTTTGATTGGTAATAATTAAAAATTCTACCACATTTTACTTCTATCTCCCATTTTACCTGGTGCAATTGCAATGCTCTTAACCAACCATAGTTTAAATATATCTTTGAAAGTAAAAATGTTTTAATGGGTAACAGCTAATTCTACACTACATAACAAGCAACCAACAACTATCAATTCTGAAGAAATATTATCAGTAACAAACTTTAAAAAAGCTTTTAGAAAATTTTAATTTTAGTACCAAGTAATTCCAAATCAATGATTTCCAACTAAACTGAAGTGGCAACTAAATGTTACCTTCCACTTTCAATTCTACAACAATACTGTTCTGTAAAGTACTAAGAATGCTTATAGGTTATACAGAAACTCTCCTTCAAAACAGTGCAAGTATCCTGTTTGATTTTGAATTCCCACCCCAGTAACTGCATTGTTTCTTACCTGACTCATAGGAATGCCTAAGCGTAATGAGTGGTGTAGTCTTTGTGGAGTGTTCCGATTGATTCTTTTCATTCTCTTTCGTTTCTTCATCTTCTTCATCTTGTTGTTGTATCGTTTCATCATCACAGACACTAGATGGCTCTGCTGGCACTACAGTTATAGACGGAGGAGGTTCACTAACAACAGTAGGCCTCGTATTGACCACAGGTTCACTAACATCAAGTTCGTTATTAGTAACTTCACCATTTGATAGACTTTCTACAGGTGGAGGAGTGGGAGACACAGATACAACTTCAGGCTGCACTTGGCGCTGCGAGGAACCCTTCCCTGGAAAGATAAAAGATAATAATTCATTAGGGGTTTGCTCATTTATACAATCTAAAGTATTTGACAACATAGGCTAGTACTTTCTGAATCCACAAGCAGACAACCTATCATTTCAAAAACACTGGTTCATATATTATTGAAAACGATTTTCAAAATTTAATTAATTCCTGTGCAATAGATTATATCAGTAACTAAATAACATGTAGAGTTAACAGCATGGAGAAACTGTTAGTAGCAAATTGAAAACATTCCAATTGCTACAGATAGTAGCATCTATGGTACAAAGGTCATTTAAACTTGTCATTCTCACATTACTATGAACTTGTTATTCCACATCATGAAGCATTATGAAACAGTTGAAGATAAAATCAACTATCACATATTCACTTTACAACAACAGCTGTAGTGATTTTCTGCTCTATACAATCATTAATGAAACACTGTAACTTATTAACATAAAAATATTTAACCTTATTTGTAATAACTAGTGTTCATTTCAAATATAGAAACAACCGAACCCCAGGAGAGAATGTCTTCTTTCCATGTGCGTCAGTCAATACACTCTCTTGCATTGGAGAGCGCATGGCTTACACTATAAGTGCATAATTGCTCTCTCTTAGTAGGCATTAGTAGCTTCTATATTTCACACTAACATAAGTACGAGGTATCACAGAATAACCTCAAACAAAACAAAACTCTCAGTCTCCAATTTTGAACCAAATACGTACAATTAAGAAACCATCAAATATTTTATAAACTATCTTGAAATACAGTAAGTATGCAATCTTCGAAGTGTCTCTAAGTGCCTAAATGGCGGCCACAAATACATTTTTTTTGTTAAAAGTACTTGCAGCCCAGATTAATATACATAATTATTTATAATAATGAACGAATGTATGAACAATGATAATCTAAAATTATTTCAGTTAATAATATGAACATTTACACAGCAAAGTTAGTATTTCAGCTTTAACTTCTGTTCTGGGAAACCGAAAAAAATATCAAGAGTCTAGCACCGACAACCTTAGTAAGTAGTTTCCGAATTTGGAATAATATACAGAATAATCTATCATAGCCTACTCATATATATAATTTTAAGAAAAAAAAATTCAAATACGGTAGTCCTATATTTACTATACAGTGTTCCATAATTTGTGCACCACCTAAATAACTTTTGTAATATTCATTTTGGAATATTGATATGAATTGCAAACTTATAGTAAAAATTCTGAATTTTCAGATGGAGTTGTCAGTTTTGTTGTAAGACCAACAGCTAATGCTACAGGGATGCCAAATTTCTTAACATAATAGGGAACAGCCATGTTGTCCATAGACAAAATTACAGAGCTGGAAACTTCAGGTTCAAAACAACTCATAATTTTTGCCGGATTTTCATCTACACTTGTTTTCCAGACCCTCAAAATACAGTAAAAAAGGAAATATAACAGCCTACTTGAAGGAGATATTCCCGTTTTCTTTTGAAATTTTGCTGAATTCAGGGATTCTGGAAAATAAGTTTAGATGAAAATTCAGCAAAAATTATGACATGTTTTGAACCTGAAATTTCCATCTCTGCAACTTTGTCCATGGACAATGGCTGTTTGCTATTATTTTAAGAAATTTGGCATCGCTGTGGCGTTAGTTGTTGGTCTTACAACAAAACTGACGTCATCTAACAATTCAGAATTTTTACTTTAAGCTTGCAATTCACATTAATATTCCAAAATGAATAGTTCAAGTTATTTAGGTGGTGTGGGAATTATGGGACGTATATAGGCCTACCTAAGCTACAAGTTTATAGTAGACCTAGACGTCTTTCCTCAGAATGACAGTATAAGCAAATTAAGACTAATCTTAAACAGAACTATCAACTAAGTCTAAATACTATAAAGTCAAAAGAGTAAAAACGTTTTCTGTCTCACAAAAAATATCAAAATTTTAAGTTCCAACGAATCTATAATCAAAATTTATAGTATTCCCTTCCAAGTCAAGTTAAAAAACTTTGAAAGAATCAAATTGGCTGATTATAAAGCTCCAGAATAAACAACCAGAAAGAAGAAATTAAATTTAAATTAAAAAAAAAAAAAATTAAATTGCATTGCAATTAAAGCCTAAGTAAATAAATTCATACAACAAATAACATTTATTATCATTAATTTGAATTTCTTATATAGAATATGGTATTAGTTATTAAATAATATTTTACCTAACCAGATGCTAGTTTATTCCCTTTATAATGAACAGCTGTTTTAAAAGAGAAAGGTGTAGATATTTATATTATTTTGTAAATGCAAGTAATGTTGTAAAACAGTTAATGTAAATGTTTCATATTTCCCAAATAATGAGAAACTAAAGGATAAACTTATTTATCAGGATTATTTATCAAAGTCAAAAAGTAAAACGTAATTTCAAAATGTTCTTTTTACATATAAATAATAAATATTTATTTTAAGCAAAAAATATTTGATCAGAGAAACGTGAGTAATGTACGCGAATAACGGAATAAGTATCATAAACTCATAATTGCTAACTACATCAAAGAATTTTAGCATTATATTCACGAAGATTTTCGCGAATCTGTAAAACGTGTCAATTTTGAGTTGCGAAATCATCCGGTTTGCGACTTTCCTTTTTTATCTCCAGCCGTCCACGCTAGTTATACTATCGTCTGCAAAACTATACTTCAAGGTCAGTAAGTATAAACCATGTCAACACTCGCATTGAAATATAAACATCTGGATCGAAGCAGCTGTTATCAAAACAAGAATATGAATTGAATGCAAATGGCGTCAATGTGGTATTCCACGTGCAATCGTCTTGCCCATGTGGAGAGCTCCATTTGTGGATGCTGCTCCATCCCCCCCCACCTCCCCCCTTATGCATTTGCTTCCAAAATAAGACGAGGAGAACGAACGTCTATAAATAGGTCTTGATGCAATTCTTTATCTACTTAAGGCGTCACAGACAAACGATGATAATTATGGGTTAATATCTTCATAACTACACCATATGGTCACTTTCACATGGTCTCCACTCACCTCGGGATCCTCGATTCCGGTGACCAGCGCCCCTCGTGTCCCAACGACGACGACTACCCTCCATGAACTACTACATTCGACAAGATGCCGAAAGAGGGCTCTGCGCGGACTCACTGCCCCCGCGGCCAAGGACGGAAAGCTAAAGGTCATGCAGTCACTACAATATATTTCTATATTTCAAACTTTAATTCTCAGTTCAATTTTTGTGACAAAATATAGTGACAAATTATTGTCAATTGTCCCGAATTTCGAAATATCAGTGATCGGATGCTGTGACGTTTTTCTTTTCGCACTGTGAGAACATAATGAAATCACTTGCGTTCTTAAAATAATATTCCAAGATTATAAATGATGACGCAGATATTCTCTGTTAAATGGAATTTTCCCTCCCACCCCCATCTAAAATTATTACCAATTGTCTGGAACTGATTCAATAAACAAAGTTTGTTGTTCTGTTCTAGAAACTTCCGGTTTCTTTCTCTGTTTCGTACACTTTCAAACATACATTATTATCTTTCGTATCGTAGTCGAACTTCCTCATACATTCTATTAAAACATCTAACGCTAGTCTTATATAAGTGAAACTATTTCTGATTAAATTACGTAAGTTTATAATCTGTCTAACGCTTATTATCGACAAGTGTTCTTAAAATTATCGCCTTACGTAGCACAGCAGAATCTTGACTAGTAGTTAGCTTCTCAATAAGCGAATATTGCAACTGCTAGAGGTCATTATTTTGA
This sequence comes from Campodea plusiochaeta, assembly GCA_034698565.1. NCBI lineage: Eukaryota > Metazoa > Arthropoda > Diplura > Rhabdura > Campodeidae > Campodea > Campodea plusiochaeta. Next base: position 12,716 of record JAQIWE010001133.1, read on the forward strand.
TCACTCGTAACCATTAAGGTCATATAATTATTATTTCACAATATCTTAGTTACTGTAAATTCGTGTCACAGAGGAAGTCATAATTTATTTTACAATGACGTGAATAATTAGCAAACACGTTCACTCGCTCGCCATATTTTATTCTATTGAAGTTAAATGTTATTTACCAGTATTTCCGTGGTTAATAATTATTATTATAACTTAAATTGGTATAGTTTCTTTTTCATTTGTTCACAATTTTATATCAGGCGAATTTAACTGAATCACGCTACCTTCTGTCGTTTTATAAATTTATATATACAATGACTAAAAACTAATATTCCATTAATGAGCCAAATCGCATCAATTAAGCCTACAGAATCGAAATAATAAAAAAAAACTTTGCTGCCAAAAAAAAATCAATCCATAAAAATTTCAGTACACTAAGTGACTAACGTTACCCTGGAAATAAAGTTAGCTTCATAAAAGGTAGTTTCTTTTATGTCGATTCACCTTTCTGGAATGACGTCATGCTAAAAAATGAAAATATTCAGAGGTTCTAATCTGAACAGGAAGTGCCATTCCATTAGATACATTTGGTTGTTCATAGAATGGAATAAAATAATTATGTTACAAATACCTACTGACACAAACATAATAATTATATATAGGCCTAGGTCTAATAAGAAAATTAGGCCTACCGAGATTTTTTTTTTCTGTTTCTTTCAAAAGTCACGGGCATTTTACTGCTTTTATATAGAAATATGTTTTCACAATTTCCAATTAGAAACAAAAAAATTAATTGTTCCTAAAGGACGCCATCATATCGAGTTAATATTCCAAATAATTTAAGAACACACTAAAAACAAGTAGAAAATAATTTACTTTAGTTCCCTGACAACATACAAAATCTTCAACATATCTATTAATCTTCTCCGAGGCGTACATTGACCTAAAGCTGCAGATTAGATTTTCATACAGACATCTCAGTAATCAATGTTTAAAGGGTTATAAAAGTTCACCAAATATCTGAGTGATATATAATGAAATCTTGATCTTATTTTATTAATCTTTTAAAAATGTTGCAAGGGATATAATTATTTCAAACATAACTGAAGCGATCGAGGTGCTAACTCCAAAGGTTTTATAGCAAGTACATATTATTTTGTAACCACATAAAAACCATCTTTTTATTTTAAACAGTAAGCAGAATTATTTCCCCCTGTTCATTGAAAAGAACTTTTTACAATCACTCTTCCCTAGTGTCATTATTAATGGTAAATGGAACTTTTTTTAAGAAGGGGGGAAGGGACTAGTAGCCCCGGACTACACGCTATTAGACGATTATAAAACTTATTGATCGTTTTTAGATACTTAATGATAAAAAGAATAATAATTAAAATTTTAATTAAAAAAACATTTGACCCACATTTCAAGGAAATTTGCATATTTTCTTGCAAATTTAAGTGTATATATATATAAATAACGAATAAGTATCTTAAAAATAATTATTTTATAAATATTTTATTCAAATACCAAACATAAACAATGTAACAAGAAGTTAATAGTGCAAACCTATTATATATATAAAACTAGTTTTAGCTAGCCTGATTCAGCACTCAGTATTATTTATAGCAATGACAGAATTTTTAAGCTGTAAAACTATCTGTGCTTCATTCACAATAAACGTCGCAATTATAACTTGATTAAATTTGTATAGATTGTCATTTTAATGATAGAAGTTATCTGACCTCATAAGCTAAACACTTTCTATTATTAAAGAAGGAAACAGGTGAAAATGAAAAAGTTCGCCATTTTCAAAACCAGCCACGCCAACACAGGTCGCCATTTTGAAGCAGTTAAATTATTTAAAATAAGAAATTCGACTAAATAGTAAATTTTTAATTCTGAAAAAAAAAAAAAACTATCTTAGCGTTATGCATGTAAATCTGTTTGAAGGCTTTTAAAATAAGGAAATGATTTTCATCTTCAACTTTTGTTCTGTATATCAGTTTAAAATATTTTTTTTAACTGAAATCCACTGTAGTACAGTACTTTAATGTGTACTTAATTAATTCCTCTGTTCACTGTAGTACCTTTTAAAATGTGAGTAATAATTATGATTATGCTAATTCATTCCTTTTTTTTAAAGTTCTTCAAAGAACACACTGTCATAAGATTAAAACCTGAGTGTTGCATTTATGTCTACATTGATATAATTCATAATGCTATTGTCAGTTACACTTCTTTTTCCACTGCTTGTAACAGTCATGAAGTTACCGTAATATCTTATTTTCCATGTGTCCACTAAAATCTGTCAATTCATTCCAAAAATTTAAGTGTAATTATGAAAATGTAACACAATGACAATAAAAATTTAAACACAAGAAATGAAGGAATATTTTTATTTCTTTCACCTCCTATGACCATGCTACAAAATCTCTGAATCCACTTACAGTATAGCAAAAGCAATTATGCATCATACAATATGATTATAACATCTAGCCTATACCATGCTCAACTAGAACAGTTTCTCCATACAATATTATTCTTCAATCTCCTCATAAATGCCTTATGAGGAGATTGAAGTATGATGTGCAAAAATTAAATTTGTAAAAACTATTATTTAGTGCTGTCCATATAATTCCTTGGCTTCAGTGAAAAAAGAAACTTACCTTTAATTAATCAATACCTAAAGAATTGAAAGAGCATCATCCTTTATTATACGCACGTACCAGTTTTGATATTTAATAAGAATTTTAAATCAACACCAGTCACCAATAGTGATGAAATTTTAAATTTAGAAACCCAAGTTGTTAATTAAATTAAATGAACTTTGAGCTTGACCAGTGCGTTAAATACAAAGTTACGGATACTTAATTTAGATTTTATATTATACACCATAAATTCCACTAGCGAGGGAACTTTGGGGAGGGTAAAATTTCATGGGTCATTCTTAGAGGTCCATATAAAATACCAGTAGCTTCATATGACCGGCTTCTCAAAAATAAGCGTGAATTTTTTTTCATAGATTTTGTACTCAAAACAAAAATTCCATATGGCAAATATCATGGAGGGCAAATTGCAAATTTTTAAAACAATGTTAGTAAAGTTCAAACCACCATTTTTTTCAAATTTGGACTAAACATTCCATTGGTTTGGGTATATAGTGTTTCATCTAGAATTTTGCGGGGCATTTAGGTTAAAATGGACACTTTTTTAAGTAATAACAAATTGCCAGGGCACGTAAAATGATTGTATAAATGTTTCTTTTGACATTTTTTAACATTTCTTCCTCAATTTTACACTGATTTAAATGATTTACACGCCATTAGAAATATCTCGTCGAGTCTTTTAAAATTATTTTCGCAAATAAAATACTTTGAAACATGGACGTGATTATTATAGCACAAGGGAGCCCCAAAAGTAGGTCAGGGCGCTGCTCCCTTCTAAAACGCTCTAGATGAGACACTAATTGGGTATTAGAAACATTGCACTTCATTTGTAGTTCTATTATTTTTCGTTATCCCCTTTTGAAGGCCCTAAAATACAGAAGATCAACTGTTTTGTAGAATTTGCAATAATTTGGTCAGCTGTTATTTTTTTATCTTCTCTACTCTTCATACTGTAAAAACTTTACAGCCCTTTTCTTCAATTTTTCTTTGATTGAAAATGTTTATTATGAAATTTTAAATTAGTTTTATCACAAAATTGTGTCTTATAAATTCAAGAACATTATGGTTTTGATGTAAAGCAAGAGTGCTACACTCACATGAAATAAAACGTTTAATGATTATTAATGAAATTGGGTTAATAACATCTACTACTTTCTGAATGAAAGTGCAAATGAATGAAACTAGGTATCAATGAAATTGTAAAATGTTATGAATGAATAATAACAGTACTATGAATGCCATATGCTTTAAGTACAGTGCTGTATAAGTCGTTCCTATTCTTTTTTTACCCTGAAAGGGGTTATGAATACCAAAATGTGTGCAATGTTTCTAGTACCCAATACGAATTTAATAGCAATTTAGAGTCGAAATCTGAAAAGAAAATTGGTGATTATGAACTTTAAGAACAATTTTTTTAAAATTTGCAGACCTTCAAAATGAATAATTATTTTCCCATGGTATTTGCCATAAGGAATTTTCCGTTTCGAAGTAGCAAAGAGTCTTTAATAATTTCTTTCTCTCTTATTTCTGAGAAACAGGTCATATGAAGCTACAGGTAAAGTCCTCATGTTATGATGGTACCTGTTCGGCAATGGGTCTAGTTAAAGAAATCACTGTCAAGCGCACCCCAGGGTGCCAAAACCCTCATCCTTCACTCGACCCAAATACAGCGTTGCCGATGCTAAATCACGGAAGAACAAAATAATGTGACTTTCCAGGATTTGT
>JAQIWE010001134.1:0-17071 GCA_034698565.1 Campodea plusiochaeta
TTTTACTTCACAAAGGTACAAATTCCAAAGTTTTAAATTTTTAGCACAAAAACAAAAAAGTCAGGGCTGAAAGGGTTTGATTCAGGTTCCTCATAAAATATTTGCTTTTAAATTCAGCAGATTTAAGATCGGGATACCCATAGAAAATACATATCGTAATATATTGCTCTATAAGGTATGCGCAATTACGTATGTATGTGAAATTTAAAATTTATGTCAATTTTATACTGCATATTGTTACCTGTATATCTCTGTAAATATCAGTAAATTTTGTGATTCGAAAAAGTTTGACTCAGAAATATAGTAAATCCGTTTTTCATTACATTCTTTTTCGATTTTTCGTAGAAATAAAATATTTCTTTAAAATCACCATATCACGTGAGAGGTGAGACTTTTCCCTCAAATTTTAATGATTATAATATCATTATATAACCACAGATATTAAACTTTATCTTATAAATTGAAATTTGACATAATTATCATGGACACAAATTTTTCGTAATGTAAAACTGATCTTGATGAGATGCAACATAACATTGCTATTCGATGTCGCTTTTCATCATCCCGTCTTCTGAACCAACCTTTCTGCAGTCGTATTTTCTTCCTGTAACAATGTTCTTTCATTCACAATAGGAAGTTGTAACAAAGAGACTCAAAAATCGATCAAATATGACCTGATAAACAACAACCATTTTATTTTCTATAGACCAAGTGTGAAATTAGATTTTTCTTCTGAATTGCTTCGGCTGTTATTGAAACTCCGAATAGAGAGGAGATGAAGAGAGTATATTGGCAAATAAACGGGAACGAATTATTATTGGATGATTATTGGTTTTTAGTGTATTTTGTTTTCGGTATTCGTGGAGTTATTTTTGGGTTATTGTTGGTTTTTTATGTTTTAAGCTGATTGCGGTTGTTTCAGCCAATTATGCAGGTTATTGATATTTTATTTTTCACACGGTATTTGGATGGAAATTCAGTGGTTTGTATGTAAATTGGGAATTGAAATGGAATGAGAATATATTATTGGAATACATTATTGATATGTACGGTAAAAATAATGACTTGTACACGAATAACTAAATGAATGCATGAAAATAATAAGGTTAACGCATTTTTATGAAATGGAATTGATGACTTCATAACAATGTCATTCTGATTTAGAAACGTACCTGAAATTTGTCATATTTAACATTTATACCGAATAGACAGAAATCATATTATCCAGCTAGAATGGTAAACATTTTGTCATAAAGAATAGTTAACTCATGCTAATAACTGATCAGTTATCTTGCCATCGCATTTTGTTCAGTGTAATATGATATTCACAAATTAAGCCACTGTTGATACTTGAAGAAGTAATAATTTGAATATCTTACTAATATTGCAAATTGTTCTGGTAATGAATTGAACATAATACAGAAATGTTTAAAAAATCAGAAAGAAAAATAGTTGTGAAATCTTAACAAAAATAAGTTTATGTAATTTAAGTAGAGATCTTTTTTTATAAGATCATTCTTCTAATTGAAATTACCTTTCGATGTCATGCATATAATAATCACAATCATATATTATACACATTATTATTTCTATTATCCTCACAGAAGGGAAAAAAATCTATTGGGAAAAGTAGTTTATCGTAATTTCTTTAAATTTCCAATTTCTATTTTATTGTCATTTGAGAAAATAAAACAACATAATCCTAACCATAAATACAGAGTTTCAGAATCACTACTAAAACCAAAACTTGCAACCCAACTATACTCCCACGTGGCATTTGATCTTAATTTCCACGAAAAACTTCACCTGATTAATTATGAACTTATTGTTTCCCCCTGCAACCACCCCAAGACGGACAACTATAATAATTGGTATAGCGTGTAGATGAACACCCCAACAAAAGAGGAAACGGCTTCAAATGATAAGGAGCTTTAAAAAAAAAGGTCTTTTTACGCTGCTGTCATCGTTGAGTCTAATCCATCACCTTCTCAGTAGGATTGCTACATCAGATGTTATGTTTCCTGCCCTGCGTTCTTCATATTTAACGGTGAGTGGACGTGTTGCGGGTTGAAAGGTAGAGTACCAACTGATGGAAATGACCTTCGGGTCAAGTAGATGTTGATGGGAGTGAAGTTAAGGTATTTAGCAAAAGAAGGAGGTATATTTTGTTTTTAAGTTTTTTTAATTGTTTTTAGAGGTTCTAGTATTTTGATTACAACAAAATTATACCATTACTTTTTTTAAATTTAGATTTAATTCTGGTGCTACGACGTATTTACTTTTTAGATTCGTGCTATTCTTCTGAAATTCTACTGGATTTTAAGTAATACTTCAGTTATATCATACTTGTCAGTGCATAAAATCAAGTACAATATAACCCGATGTTCATCACAATACATATAATAGCAAAGACAGATAAGCTAACAAGATCCAAGGATGTCTCGATAAAAAGTTAAAATATATATATAACTTTCTGACGTCTAAAATGTATGGTTTCCTCTAAATATGAAGTGGCGACAGGTTCTGACCTAATTTTTTTCTTGCTGTTGGACAACAGTTTGAACAATAATTTTTTTGTCCTTGAAATATTAAATGGAAAGTCCAACAAATAATAATCAATTAGTAGCAACGTATAAAAAGTTCGAATATTTTCTGACTTGACTATGTCGAAGAAGATTAATTTTGGTTATCAGTAATGAAGATCTTGCTCTTAGCAAATGCATTTACACATTATCACAGAAACTGCTGGATATTCTTGTGATTTACAATCAATTGTTATTCTATTCAGCTCTCAAGAGTGAGAGGTTATGTTTTATTTTATGTACTGATTGTTTTTATTTTGTTTTTAGTTTGGGCCTGAGGATGCTACTGTGTAGCGAAACTAGTTGCCAATAAATTATATAATAAATACAGAGAAGGCTACAAATTTCGTGTTTTCATTTTCATCTTATTCTATTGTTTTTATCGTACAATAAAATTTGGTAATTTTGATTTAACTCATAGGTTGGTTACAAAACAAGCAAAACTCGGGGTTCTGGATTTCATTCCAGAGAATATTAATTATAGAAATAGAACTAGAAATAACTTTATTGAGGGCAACAATTAGGAAAACAATCCTCTTTTCAATGTAACCCTTTTTGTAATTTATTAAGGTATAGTCATGAAATTTTAAATTTATATTCCAATAATGTTTTCTCACCATGTGAGGTCTTCTGCAACATTTTTTCCATTGAAACTGTAAATTTTTGCTTTTGTTGAATCTTCAAATGGTCTGACAGTACCACCATTGAAGATCTCATTATATGAGTTGAAAAGTATATCACCCTGGTGAAGTAAAGAATAACGATTTATTACTGACAATTGCTATTCATATGAGATAGAGTTATTAAAAAAAATCATATAACGTAATATCATACAACGTTACAATAATATAAATATTCAGGGTGGTCAAAAAAAAAAAAAAAAAAAAAGAACGGGACCACTTTTGGAAATAGAATCTTGCTCTCTTTCTAGAAATATAGGGTTTGATAACAATCTGTGCCGTATTACGGTCGTTATGCTCTTATAACTAAAAAGTATACAAAATAAAAGTTGATAATATCAGTAAAATTTAAAAATCTTAATTTTGTAAGACAATAAAGTAACAAAAAAAATGTTTTTATGAATTATTATGATTTAACAATTGATTTTGGTTAAAAATATCAACCTGAAATTCACCATTTTTTAATGGTTTCCAAAATGAAATTCATCTGAAGTTGAGAAGTGGTGTCATTGGTAGAGAAAGTTCACAGGTTGTATATTTCAAAGACTATTATGAAATTTTGTGGCGTATTGTAGTCAATCATTGTTAATAAAGCTCAAATTGAAGTATTCTTAAAAAAAGAAGAAGGTAATTACAAGTTTTTAATGTTATATTATTGCAGACAACTTTTATTTTTGATATAACTTCAATATTTCAGAAAACATTCCGTTTTAAAAGTGGTAACGTTATTTGGCCACACTATATAAGAGAACTTTGATACTGCTTATATTGCAGACAACAGCAAAATGAGATTCATTAGGACATGGGAGTATATTAAAGAAGACGGAAACAAAACTCCATGAACCCCTTCAAGGCTCATCAGTTATACTTAGTTCGAGGAATTAAACGACATTTAACCAATAGAAAATAGAAACCAATAGACACTACTATGTGATATAAGTTTAATATATATCATTCTTTTAACATTTGAAAAAGGACGATTACAGATATTGGTTAAATGTCGTTTCATTCCTCGGACTAAGTATAACTGATGAGCCTTGTAGAGGTGAAACAGCTGTCTTGTAGCGTTGTCCTGATGATTCAACCCCAAAAAAAAACATTCTATATTGTAATGTCACTATCTAGTTTCCAATTATTTTATTTTAACATACCTTTATATTAACGACGGGTAGATCTCTATCCAAACGTCGTACAATGCTATTTATATTTTGAACTTTTGATGCCAGGAAGGCCCTGAATGTTCCTCTGAGTTTTGCTTTCTTCGATTGTCTAAAACATTGGAAATCTGCTCCACGAACACCATGCATGTCACCAGAGTAGGGTTCATTAAGAGCTGCCAGACGGAGCTACGGAACAAAGAAGATTTATTCACTTACCACCACAGCACATTAGTATAAAACTCAGAAGAAATATAGTAAAAGAAGTAATAGAATATGCTTACACTTAATCCAGATTTGATAGGACGAGTTGTTTTCTTTCCATGAGTTGTGATTTCAGTTGTTGTTGTTGTAGGAGATGTATCTGGTGGAAATGGTTTGAATGATTCCAACTGTTGTAAGGGAAGATTGCAAAAAACGAGTATTACTATAATAATCTGAAAGAGAAGCTAAACTAGCAATGGAATTAATTATCTTACGTGTGTGTTCTGAAAGATGAAAACTGTTAAGTTAACACGTTAGTGTTGGTTTTGTAAATATCAATTTATTATAATCACAATTTTAGTTATTCCCCATTATTTTCAGGTAACTTTCCTTCTGATATAATTAATTACTGGTAAGCTATTGTAACATTTATTGTATAAATTAAAGTGAATTAAGTAATAACACAAACGTGACGAAAAAGTTGAGGCACATGAGGCTGCCTAATCGTAAACGAAAATTTTAAAAATTAATATTAGAGAATGTGATGTAACATAGTTTTTATTAAAACAGTGTATAGAAAGAACAAGAGCAATATAATTATAGTGTTTCCAATATCTTACGCACCTAAACTGGTTATGTCTTCAAACTGTTTTGACACCCATTGTTGACCACTTGTTTGGGTGGTTCAAATTGGATATTTTCTATACAATTCGCAAGTTGGTCAAAGAAAACAAATACGTCAACAAGGATTATCAGTTGTTGAAATGTCAGAAACACCCTTGATGGGTTAAACGGTTTAGGTCCGTAAGATTTTGGATAAAGTATAGTATTAATATTTTAAGCACCTCATAATTATACCTTGTTTTCAGAAATTTTACTTATTTACATATGCATATTAACGTAACTAATCTATATAAAGCGGATTATTCCGACTGAAGTTTGATCTACTCTAATTTGCTTTTAATGAAATTTTCTTACAGCAATCAACTTCGTCTGTATGATCCCAGCAATGAAAGATTCCGTCACAAACACTTTGTGGACGAATTCTTTGTAAATAATCCACACATTTACAATCCTTTTCATCAGTCGCTTCAGGACAATCTGCATTCAAGTCACACACATTGTGTTTTGGAATGCACTTCCAGTTCCTAAAGAATAGAGAAAAAAACTCATTTGCTTAGATCCTTCTTAGTTAGGCAATATGTTCGACTTTGAAGGCGAATGGTTTGATTACAGGAAAGGGGAGAAGTTGAGTATAACGAAGTTAGACGTAATGAATCGCATCAACATACTTATTATAGGAGGATTTTTCGCGGAACATGGTATAGGAAATTTATAAAATTCAGTTGTATACGTGATACGAAGTGTTGCGTAATTCAGGGTCTTTTCTTCATTAAAAATTAGAGATCTCAAATTATAATATCTCAATATAGTAAACATTTATTTATTCTGTTAATTTTATTCAACATTATTATATTTCAAAGTTTTAAAACATTTGCTACAAGGTGTGATGTAGCTTAATATAATATAATTAAGCAGTTTCAAATTAAAGCTAATACCCTGATTAAGTTATTTACAATATAAAAATGATCGAACCATCTAAGAAATGACTGAATATGATATTATATTTATTTACATGAATACATATTGTCATTAAACTTTCCATTTCATAGTTACTGCGTCATAGCTCATAATAGTGCTTTGTCAAAATATATTGCTCCAACAGCAGCTTCAGTACAGTAATGATCTTTTAGTTCCAGTAAATGCCGCGTGATGAAACCAGGATGGAACTTCAAAGTAAACACTGCCATCTATTGCAACTCATGCGTACTACATCTCTGAGTCAGGAGTGGGATTTATTGTGATATTAAAACCTAATGGAAAGTGATTCATCGGCTCATTCTTTCTTTTTCTGCGTATCAGAAATATAGAACTGTATTCCATTCACTTAATAATATAAAAGCATGCATATTATTCCCTTTTCGTCTACCACGTACATTTTTAATTCTTCGTTAAAATGAAATTTGAATAAAATTGAGGAAAACTCAAGTCTTTCGTGCTACCGGTAGCACTCAAGATAAAGCAAACCCTGAAAGGAAGGATGTAAGATGTATCACAATTTTTTGGAAATTGTAGGAGCAGAATTTAATTAAAATGTAACACTCCATAAAAAATAATTATATAAGAAATTTAATAATTTTTTTATTATTATTTTCTCGGTCTTTCGAGTTATAAGAGAACCACGATAGCACTTAGGTCTATCTTATATTTTCCACTGATAGCAGTTCGTGGCACTCTTTTTTTACAACAACAGCGTCTGTTCGAATGACCTCCGAATAGAACCCGATTGCGACTGAGTGTAAACCCTGGGTGTTACGGGTTGTTGTGTACAAGAGAAGCGTATAGGTTGCATAAGTTGCGAGGATACTGTGTGGGAATTATATTTTATTTCCAATTTTGGAAATATATAAATATAATTATGCTGTCGTATTCACAAATTTACTTAGCAAAAGGAAGAGTGAATTTACTTTAACGCATCAGTTCTTCTCGACAACATTAATTGAATAGAATATTATTTTTATAATGATGATAATGATTTAAATAAAATATATAAGCTCTGTCTGAAACTGAAAAGTAAATGAAGAGAGGGAAAAAAATTGTGATAATTAAAGCTATGTAGAGTATATTTTAGGTTCATAAAGTGAATAGCCAGTCTAAATTGTAGGTGAATAATGTACATGATAAAAAAAAATCCAAACTCTGTTCATATATTATACACGTTTAAAAGATTATCCAGAATTATTAACATTTTACTTTACCGGCAAATTAGTATATAATTTAAATCCATTAACTTCCGAAAACAATAATAAAATAAAATAAAAAATCTTATTGACTCGTAATTCATTCTAAAATTAATGACTTACTCTGTACAAACGACTTCTTCAGCAGAACACTGTACAGTAGGTAACTGTAAAGAAACTGATTTGTGTCCAACAGTCGATTCTTGTTCCACAGGTCTTATTTGTATATTTGTTTGATTCCTAACTCTTCTTCCGCAATTTAATTCATCTTCAGCACTCATACAATGTACAACTTCGTCACATTTCATATGTGGAAATACACATCTACCAGCACCCATGGTACAAGAGGAACCAGGACACCTGGTTAATGGTACCCTAGTTGTTAATGCGGTATTTCGCATTATAGTTGCAATCCATTTGAGGTATTTGGATACTCTTGTGTATACTCCTGGTTGGTTTGGTCTTGCACATCCTTTACCATGACTTACTACACCTGCTAAATACCAGTGATCTGTTTGGTTTGGCATTCTGCAAAGCAAATAAAGGATTGTTAGGTTTGGAAATGCGATTTTCAGTTAGTTTTACTTTTCAATGAAACCAATATTGAGATATTGCCGTCCACTATACAGTTCATTTTCTCTAGAAATGGCATTTTCTCCATGCCTTCTTAAACCTACGAGAATACATGGTAAAGGAAAGAGGTTTTCCAAAACGAACTGCATAGTTCTGGTGAAAGTGAACTGTCCGTAAATATATTTTGTTCTGACTTCTTTTAGTACATAAATGGCAAATGTTATAAATAATCTGTACATTTTTCACAACTAAAAACATAAAGGATTATTTACATCTACAAATAGATTATTCCTAACTCTCAATATTAAATTTGTTACTTGTTGTTTAAAAAAATGAAATATGTCATAACTTATCTTACGAATCTTTTATGGAACAAACCCTTTGTAATTCGCAACAGATTCTGAATAACATCTGAAAGATTCAAATGGTGAAAAAAGTATTTGATCTTTCCCTGAACAGGTATCTTTGATGTGTTTCTGGAAGTATGATATGTTTTTGTTGATAGTGTGGTGTATAGTGTGTGACTTACTTGCATAGTAATGGTCCGCCACTATCACCTTGGCATGCATCTTTTCCTCCTTCTTTAAATCCTGCACATATTTGTATATCAACATCATTATACGACTCTTTACATCCACTTAACACCTCTACCTCAACTTCACGTAAATGATCAACTGAAAAAAAGAAAGATTAAACTCAATAAAATTTGTTAGGTTCAGTCATTTATATCCTGGAAATTAAGAGTTTTAAATTTTTCCTCACTTCATTTCATTTACTGTTTATTTACCTACCCCATAGTAAGCATTTATTGTGCTCCCTATTGTGAGTGATACATGAATTAATCAACTAAATCTGAAGCAAATTTTATTAATTTTCGAGAAAATTCAATTTAAATGCCAGTAAACTTTGATAATTACCGTATAAATTCACTATTGATCTTCTACAAAAGATTGAATGAAGTTATAAAAATCATAGATTCTTCAGTAATTGGAAATATATATTTTAAGCAAGTGTTACAAAATATCAAAATTACCATATTTCATTCTTTTTATTAAGGTTACTAGAAAGTGAATCGTCGAACTTTCTTAGACAGTTGTTAACATTGTCTTTTATTCCAATCACAAATCACAAACCTCATATAATAATATTTTCTGAAAGACTGCAGGGTTCTTGATTAATAGTTCCTGTTGATCCTGGGGTAATTTCCTGCATTGTAGAGTAAGTTCCTTTGCTAACTGCAGTTTCGACATCACGAGAGGATGCCATCTTCAGAGCAATGATGGCATCCTCTGTGAGGAACTATTCATCAAGAAACCTGCAGTCTTTTGGAAAATATAATGTGCTGTATTTGTTCTATTTTATTCCACATAAAGTCTTATAAGGATAAGGACTTATTATTTCCCCCTAAGTTCTCAGGGTACGTAATTTCCGTGCTATTTACTAATTTACACTGCGACTATAAAGGTTGTCGTGTATAAAACCTTCTGTTGGGTCATATCTACTCTCGCAATCTATATGGTATAGACAGAAATATTAACAACACAATGTTTCACTTAAACACAATATTTCGTTCATATTATTTTTATAGTTCACACATGAAACTTTGGTTATATAAATATAATACAAAATATATTAGAAATTGCATCTTATATGTAAACAAAAAGATAAATACATGTTTAATTTTTCTTGTTATTAAATAAAAAAAAATGAAGCAAGTATGTATCCGCTAATATGTAATATTTGAGTTCACTCGTATTGTTTGTGGTACGTACCACATGCACTCGCACTTTATCATTCATCCTCTATGATCCAATATACCGGTTACTACAAGTTCAACAGGTACAAAAAATAACACAAAATACCATACCGTACATACGACACACAAAACTTAATACAATATTATTATTATTACTGTTTTGTATTAACTTCATTGAATCTGAAAAATATGTAGATAGAGTGATGGGAATTTAGAAGCTTTCCTTATTTATTTGAAATGTAATAATAGTCTAATAACATCATAATGAATAAATACAGCATTATATGTATAAATAAAAAAAATGGAAAGCACATCTGGAAGTTTATTTATAACCCACAGTGGGGGAAATGGGATGTCTGTCTTTTGTTAACTTTCTTTTATTTCGGTATACAGAGTAAATAAAAATGTATCCTCCTATATAACAAAGTCAGACTCTTATACAAATGCAAGTGCTTATACAAGTTTTTCTCTTCTATGTAAATAATACATACTTATTATTTTATTATGAGAATTCGATAAATAACAAGGGTTTCTATAACGTGGTAACGAGTGAGCTTCCCTAGCATTGACTATAAACTGGAGATAGTTTCGTTATTCATTAGTAGAAGGTATCAAATGACTCCATGGAGTCATCGTTTTATACTTTATACTTTTATACAATTAAAATGAAAACACTTGTACCTTACAAGACATTACCTTTATGTATTCAGCCAGGAAACGGCACTGTATATACCAGGTGCGTAGGCAGGATTTTGGAATAGAAGGGGGATATGCAAAACCAATGTTAAAGTTCTTCAGAGGAGCGCCACCATGGTTGGCACGACGAAGGAAATTTTTAAAAAATGAAAGCGAAAACGACCCATTTCTAAGCAAATTTTGCAGATATTTTATAAAATGAGTTTTTTTTTCATAATCTCTGATAATTATATGGTTAATTTTTCAATATTTTTTTACATAGTGTTAGTTAGGTACCGGTACTTTTGCACCTCTATATAAACAAGAGCGCCGGAGAAGTCCTGTTAGTATAATTTATAGACTCACCTTCGTCAAGGGGGGGGGGGGGGTTAATGACAACACCCCCCCCCCCTCCCCACTGCCTACGCGACTGCTACATACAGGAAGGTCAAAGTGAGCTCTCCGCTTCAGTCTCCGGCCTCGGCCCAAATAAATGTTTAGAAATTTCGAAATACATTTTTACTAAAGAAAACAGAAATGAAATTGAATGTTTCCTTGAATAATGAAAGCTTATTTTCATATTAATGATTATAGTAATAGTTCAGTAGTTGGAAAGAAAAATAGAGAAGAAATAATACTTGAAGAAAGAATTAAAATTTCCATTTCGAATTCTCTGTAAAATGTTGCTGGATGTGCATTTTCATGCTATCTTGTTGTAGATTATTGTCTTCTGGATAAAAATTGTGTTAGTCTTTTCGAAACTGGTCGAGATATCATGAAGCCGAAGGTAGACATATATTTTACAGAAGATTGGTAGTAGAAATTTTATTTCATTCTTCAAGTATTATTTTCATAATTATATATTTGAAAAAAATATTGATGTTTTAGAACGATCTTTACAATTGTTGGATTAAAGTTAGAAAATTTATAATTTTCGAAAAAATGAAAAGCTGTCTTTTCAAATCGGTCCTGCATCCATCAATATCCTATACTAGCTATATAGGAGTTGGCCTACTCGAGCATGCAGCTCTCACTAGATACGACTAAGTATAGGCTTATCGGCTAGGTTCTATAGACGAGTTCTCGCCATTATGGTAAAAAGATTATAATATGTTCGCTTCGAGCTTCCCACTTGTCTTCAGAAGTCTCGAACTCATCATACACTATTTAAATTATTATTATTATTAACTCGACTTCACCGAGCTGACAGGAATCCTCATCTCGTCAGGTCTCAAATAACCCAACATTATTGAAGAAAACTGAGATAATTTAATTCTAACATATAACTTGAAATTTCTTCAAATGATTTTTTTAAAGTTATATAAAACCTTTTTGTTTCGTTATTTCGTTTGTATCATCCTTGTACCTTGGAGGCTGCGTCGACATAATATTGTTTGCCTTCCATATATTCTCCATAGTGTAGTTGTTACGCAATAGATATGTCTGAAGGTCGTTTGGATTAAACAAACTTGTTTCGAACTCTCCGTCACTCATCATGTCACTCTAAAGCTCAACAGATAATAGGACACTTTTCGTCAACACACTTTTTATGTGCTGTGTGTGTGAACCTCTTTACAATTAACATGTTATAGTATTCGTTTTGTGAAAATTCTTTTTTTATTATTTAATTGTTTTAATACATCGCAGTTGGAATTATTCTTATTAGGTAAGTTTTAATAACTTTACACTTTGAAACCTTGAAATATTGAAACAGTTTGACATTGAATTTCAATCGATCGCAACTTTTAAGGCAGCATTTTTATCGTACGTACTGAATAAAGTTTCCATTAGATAAATGAAAAAAAAAAATGAAGACAAACCCTTTTATTCATACAATATTAGTTTTTCAATATCTGAAAGGTGGTGTATTTTCAGCATTTGTAATTCTCTTTTCTAAGGGAAAACCGTGTAGTGAGATTCATTTTTAGTAACGACGTAGCTGTGTTATTTTAGAAGCAATTTTGTAAGTATATTCAACATTTTTGCACTTTTTAAAACAACATCAATCTGCTATACAAAGCGTACTTCTCTTTGCGAATAGTAATAGCACCAATATTAATAAAATAAGATTGCCCTAATCCGAACAAATCTCGACCCGAAAATTGTATATTTATCCTCTCGTATTTTCTACGAATAAAGCATATCACTTTGTTTATGATTGAAATATTTCATATAATTATGCGTTTCTTAACATTTATTTTGATTTTGGTTTATTTGTTTTATTCGTACTACGCAATTTTTGGACCCTTGATCTGTTGATGTACAAGACTTGCACAGGATTTGAAATAATAGCCCTCATCTAGAGTTGTAACGATGCTTAGTGTAGTTTGGTACGTGAGATATAATTATGTATAGCCCAATGTATAACCTGTCATAGTTTGGATAATGCAGTAATACGTAGGTAGTGATCTGCTGCACTACTGGGCACAAAAAAAAATATATATATTCTTTCCATATTGGCCACTCTCACAATTTCCAACAAAATTATATGCATATAGAGGGTGAATAAAAAAGAAAGAAAAATAGGACAATAATTTATAATGGAATAATTTCTGAAATATTGAAGCCAGGAAGATGAAATAAAAATCATGTGAAAGAGTGTCTTGCTTTCTTTCTGAACAGCATGTGTACTTTCATGACCATCTATTCTATATGTTATTAGCTTATTACGACCTACAGAGCCTTCCTAAGAAAACTACTTTTCAACTTAGTACAGTATATGCTCTATAATAGAATATTTTAACAATATACTACAGCATAATACTGCAGCAGTCGTAGAGTAGTTTAAGAAATGGACAAAAATGAAACAATCATATTGTGTACAGAATGTTATGATTTTATCAAAAATACAAAGTTTATATTATCACTGACTCTTTTTTGCTGAAAAAAAATAAGGAAAACATTGAATTTCTTAAATTTCCATTGTTATCAATATCCACGAACTATTTTATATGGAAGGCCGTATCTGCCGTATAATACGCTACGGATTGTCTTCAAATCATATATTTTCAGGAAGACAGCAACAACATACTCCTTCATTTACATTTTATTTCAACTTTCTAACTTCAATATTCCAGATTGTTTATTACATTTCAACCAATAAATTTTTCAGGTCCACCCTGCTGTATGGATGGATATACATTCTGTGACAATTTAATAATATTATAGTAATATAACTATGTGATAATTTTTATTTGAACTCCAGCGGCTCAGGGTTGTTCATCTAAAGAAGAAAACAAAAATTAATTCAGAATATTTCATCAAAATTACCGAGAAAATTTAGCGACTTTTTGCATTCTACGATAAACCGCGTGATTTTATGATTCCATTAATGCCAAATATGTGCATGTAAATATTTTATTATTATTATTATTATTTTAAAAGTCGCATGTTAAAAGCGCAATAAACCGACTTTCAAAAACCCGCTCCGGCGTTCGTTTATGACCGACTTTATAATCACCCTGTTTATACGAATATAGTCTATTATAATACATATAAAGAAGTATAATAACTTTTTGATAATATAATTATATATAAATATATAGCATAAAGTAAATATTATTCCAAATTTTAAATGTCGGTAATATTTCAATAACACCTGATTATTTTGCTGTAATTCCGATTTTGGAATAAACGAGGGATTGGCCATGCAATCTTCGAAATTTGTATACCGGATTTTGAATTTATAATATGAAGAAGTGATTACTTCTTGATCTTGATATAATATAACATAAATCCAATGGTGGGAATATCAAGAACTGACTATTATACCCTTCTCGCTTATGAGACTATAGCTACTTCTGAAACTTCACATTAGCACAGTTTGTCAGTTAAGGGTGCTTACTTTTGTATAAACTTTCTCCTGTCAAAATAGTCAATTTTCCAAAGTAGAATTGGTTCTTATCAATCTATTCTTATGTTTGCAATCGGAGTAATGTATAAGGATTGACAAAGACTGACATCATAATATAATACGGCATGTAAAGGTAAACTATCCATCTACATGCCATGAAGGCATTTGGGGTGCACGTATGTAAGGTTCCGCTATGCTTTCTAGACCCCGACACAGAAATTTGGAGATGGTGTGGTCAGTACCATATGCTGCTCCGACCGGTATTTACCACCAAGAGTTTTCACCCCTCCTGGTACCCATTTTAATGAGTCTGGATGAGCCACAGAAGTCATATATAAGAGATTTATTAGCGCCTATATAATCATTATATAGGCGCAAAGTTTGGCGCTGACATAAGGGAATCGAACCCGGGACCTCCTGCACCTGAGTCTGATGTATGTCCAACCACCAGACTACAGGCGACTGCTAATAATATAATATGTAATACGGTATCAAAAATGTCGTAAGTCTTTCAGGGGCGTTCTTTACGGCGGGGTAATATATATTAATAATACTTTGTCCCCTACAAAGTATTAATATAATAATGGGCCCCCAACAAAGTGAAAAAAATTATAAAAATAAAAGGAAAAATTAATGCACAGGAAAACAGCTGTTGAGACTCCAAAAATTAACCAGAATCGTGGTTATATTGCATGAAAAGATTGAAATTTCTGTGCTCGGGATTACGGCCTCGCATCAATATGCTAATATAAATTCTAGTTCTTTGTATGAAATACATTTTTAGAAAGTTTTTTTTATTTGGTCATCATTTCTAAAATTAGAAACATTTTATTGTGTACGGGGGCCCCATTATAACATGTCGCCCCAGAACCCCTACACTCGTATTCCCTGAAGTCTTTAATTAATCTGACAAATTTTTACTGGACAAATTTTCGGAGAGTTGTCAACCCCTCGGGTATCTGTAAACGAGTGTAAACATTATTTTTTGTCGGAAGTAAAATTCAGACGGTTTCCTTTTTGCACTTTTAGCTTTAAATTTAATGTTTTTTTTAGTACTTTCCATACCCCCCTTGGCCATAAATTCGCACCTGCACTGAAAAGCGTAAAGTACTAAAATCACGAGAAAAACAAACGTGATAAGAAAGGCAACGCAGCGGCTTTTGTTATTATTTTTATGTTTCACTGTTGACATTCTTGGCAACACTGTACCACAATCTCATGTAAGTGACGTCAGTTACAGTAATGGCGGCCTTTGTGTCAACTGGTACAACATAAGTTTTTATATTTTGTGTGGTTTAAGGGTTTGTTTGAATGAGTGTTAAACGTTGATTGTATTATAAGGTAATAGACAGCAAATGAAGTTTTGTTTCTTCAAACACAGTAATGGAGTTTTCTTTATATTTGTCTTGTTAGAGTACCAGATTGAACTCCTTCTTAGCTTGTCTGCTTTCAGTTTACACTTAAAGTAGATTTCAGGGATAGCATTAATCTTTCATAATTATAGTTTTGCTGCCTTTTTCATTTGCATGGCATCTAATTTTCATTGGCAGCCATGTACTCCCAAAAGTATGCTCCAAACCTGTTTGAACTTAAATTGTCTTGTTTCATACCATACTGGTCGAGAATCTATGGACCTGTATGAAACAAGACAATTTAAACTTCATTTTTTAATATTTTGCTCATTGAAAACATTTACAAATCGAAACATTTTTTCATAACACTCTGGAGAGTAAAGAATACTTTATATTTAATCTAGTGCAATAAAATAAAACATTTTGTATGCCTCAGATATTTCATCACTGTCAGTATGTCATAAATGTCTTCAAAATAGTCTTGCTTATTGTAATAGAAATAGTCTTTATTATGGTGATATGGGAATTGACAATCTCTGTAAAAAGACTACAATTTTCCTTAATTTAATATTTACAGGCAGTGCAGGATATATAATTATGAATGAGGTTAGGGAAATTTTTCAGTTAGTGGGAATTTGATCACATAAAAAACAAGAAAATAGGGCTGCAATTTTTTTGGTTCATCGTTGGAAAAACATAATTATTTATGTAAAATAGTAGATCTTTTTAAAGCTCTCGATCTCATATTTTCAAACTAACTAAACCAAAATATTTCTTTTGTTTCAGATTTTATTTATTGTAATGGAGGATTACACATCAGACAGTAGTGATGCTGAAAACCAGTCATCAACAAAAGTACTGGATTTTTCTTATTTACTCTTAGATTCTGCAACATTGAGTCATAATTTAGATTATACAGCAAATGATGAGAGTAATGACCCTGATACTGTTGAAACGCTTTTATTATATCATAATCAGTTAACAACATTTCCAGAATCAATACTTCGATTTCAAAATGTAAAGGTAAGAAATACAAATTTGTTATGCTTAAAGATCAGTCAGCATTGAATAACATTTGACCCTCCAACTGATGTAATTTCTGAATTATTATTTACAATTTTTTTAGTTTAATTACAGTCCACTAAACTTTTATTATACACAATGTGCCATAATACAAGGGTGCTGCAAAAAAAGTTTCACCTGAATGGTCCTTAATATCATTATCAGTCTGAAAACGTTCTCCAACAAGGTCAATCATTTGCAGAA
Source organism: Campodea plusiochaeta (assembly GCA_034698565.1). Classification (NCBI taxonomy): domain Eukaryota; kingdom Metazoa; phylum Arthropoda; class Diplura; order Rhabdura; family Campodeidae; genus Campodea; species Campodea plusiochaeta. The sequence goes on from JAQIWE010001134.1 coordinate 16,900, forward strand.
ATATACATAACTATGCAAAAGATCTCCTAATAGAGTAGTGTGTCCATCGAGTACCCGGTTACCCGGGTACGAAGTCGGGCCCCGGGTACAAACTCGGGTAAAAATACCCGAAAATACCCGAATTTTTTTTTTTTTTTTTTTTCAATTTTTTTTTTTTTTTTTTTTTTTTTTA
>JAQIWE010001135.1:0-17065 GCA_034698565.1 Campodea plusiochaeta
GTATAATTATTTTTTCATTATTTATATTGTAGTATAATTATTTTTTCATTATTTATATTGTAGTATAATTATTTTTTAATTTATATTGTAGTATAATTTTTTTTAATTGGGAAACCAGCTGCTCCGATTGTTTACTATGTTAACTTATTTTATATAAATTCTCGAATAAATAAATATTACGTATACGTGTATATAATTACCACTATAAGAAGTGTAAAATATTAATTAAGATGATAGACTGTATTATCTTTCAAGTACATTTTTTGTATATATTTTCATTAGTTAAGACAAAAAAGCATAATCCTATCATATTAACTTTCTAGTACCCTTAAATAAATGCAATTATGTATTATTGAAACTCGTTACTAGCAGAACGGCTACTATAGCAGTAAACCAATAAATTCTAAGGCCGAAGTAAGAGAAAATATGCTTATTATTCTGGCTAAGCAAAAGTCTACTAGTGATTTTCTGAAAGAGTTTTGTATTTCCCTTCTAGATGTTATAATTCATTCCAAAACGTCTCATTTAGTTCTTTGCTTTCTACTTGTGCAAAGAGTGGAAAGTCGTCAGCTATATCTGGATTTTGCATTCATTCATCATCTTTCAGTACGATATTAGTTTGCTTACTGCTACGAAAGAACACTCTCCACCAACTCTCAGTGTCACAAGAAAATGAAAAACTGGTCAATTTTCATTTTCTTTCGTCTCTCCTTATAAAAAGGATAGATGAAAAACACAAAATGAAAATGTTATCTTCTTCTCATTACAAAGACATTGAATTTATTTAATACCTCGCTTAATAAAGTGAACTAGAACTTTAAAAGTGATTATCATTTAATTTATTCTTTAATGAAATGTTTTCGAAAGTGTATTCAAGTTCCCTAAGGTTTTAAAGGAACGTAAAATGAAACTTATAAATATTCAAGATTCTCTCTTGACCTAGTTAACATACGAGTTAGTGATTCCCTAAACAAGGTTGAGTGTATCCATACATGTATAGTTCCTGTAGGGTCTTTCTCATGCATATTCATAACTGACTGAACACACTCATATCTCATTGTATATCTTTTATTCGAAATATTTGACCTCTTTTTCCATTTCAAAGTACTACTCACTTCTTCACCTAAGTTTTCTTTGAAGCGGTATGTAATTTCAAAAAAGGAATTCATACAAGTATTCTGAAGAGTTTCAGAAGAGAGAGAAAGAAGAAAGAAAACTTATGGAATATCATTTAAATATTAAACTATTTTTCTTGGACAGCTTACAGTTAGTTTCTCGTTGTGTTTTAGAAAAAAAAATGATATGCTGCCTTTCTGCTGAGTTCAATATGTTAGAATTTTAAAGGCAATGCCAAAAATACTTATGTTAAGGTTCCAGACTATACTGAATGATTTATATACGTACTTTTGTCGACTTTAGATTTTCTGCATAAGGATTTATGGCGATAGGTTGTGAAGTTTATTTTAATTAAAAATTCATAACGATGGATTAATATTCACAGAATCAACATATATCATTTCTTTATGTTTGTTTATTTGAAAACTTAATAAATTGTGAAAACAGAATCTATCAATAGACAGAACCAATAACATCTTAGTAGTGTTTTTGTTTAGTGTGGCTGGTAAGCATATATTTGACTTTCTGTTCAAATAACTAAATTATAAATTAAAATAGCAAAATAAATCTTTTAGTGTTTAATTATTACAGTTATGTATTATTGTTATTACAAAACCAACTCTTAATTTCCAACCATACATTTCTCATTATTTGCTCCTACTACAAAATACTATATCACTGGCTGAATATAGTTAGTATTGGAACAATACTCTTATAGAGAATGAGAATCTTCAATTTATTTCTTGGTAGAATATTAGCTACATTTTTTTTCTTACTCAGAAAATTGTCTATACTACTGCATACAACTCTATTAAACAATAAAAAAAATAAGAAGACAGACACTTTAAAAAGTACATGGTCTCAGTAACGGGTAGTTACTTAAAAAGAAAACGGTTACCATTACTTGATTACTAAAATTGGCAACGGATAAATATGTGGGTATAATGCAGTAATGCACACTTGGAATCTGCGGAAATAAATGAATTAAAAATGTTTTTGTTTCTTCTTTTTATTTTCCAATGTTCAGAAGAAAATCGTTTTTTATTAACTGATATAGGTCTATACATTGTAAGTCTGCAAAAAGGGAAAATCAAATTTTCTCCTTGGCCAAAGAGGCCATCAAGTAATTATTCTGTTGACACTGTCAATATATCATCACGGAAAATTGTAAAAGTATTAAAATAATTTCTAGAATACCGATTATATTAATTGTTTACGTTGTTAAATAAGTGTTTCAGTATATATTTGTAGAAGTAGCTTCAGTTTGTTAATTTGATATTGTATAAGAATTGTAAATTAAAGATTGACATGCGATCACCAACTGTATAATCGGGTTTCGGAAACTAAATGACTATGTGGAATTTCTCTTCAGTTTACCCTTACTCTTTACCCGATCAAAAGGTTATATTCAGCACAACGTTGCAAAACAGCAAAGGTTCTTTCTACCATATTGTCAAAATATATTCAATCCACACTTACTGATGTCCTTGAACCATCAGAAAAGAAACAGAAAACCTTTTACGAATCTGGCACCACTGTATGTAAAAGAGACAGGTCGTTGAATAAACATTCCAAATTGTTTTCCAGAAGTGATATACAGTATACATTTGCATCCATTCGTAAAATAACTAAACTGAAAAGGAATATGCCACCTTTTACTATACAGAAAGACGAAAGTGTAATTTTTCTTGTTAAAAGATAGATTGTATCATGCGCGTATTATTATTATATTTGTGAACAATCTGATATTATTTTAATGGTGAATTTGTGATGTATTATAAAATAATACGTATTTTCGCATATACTTTCTATGTAGATATAATAAGCAATGTTCCTTGGGGAATCTTTTTGTACCGAAAACTGTAAACATGTATTCAATGTTTGTAAAACATATACAGGAAAGTTAGTTTGTTTTGTGGAGGTCTACTGACTTAGCAGAATCATGTGATCACTATAAAAAGTTATATAACTAGCATAATGTTATGAAGTTTGACATTTTATGGGCAATAATTTTCTCTTAAAATATCGGGATAAAAATCTAAAATATATTAAACATTAAATTTTGATGTAGATTTAACTTCCAATAGAAGCAGTTCTCTAGTTACTGTACGTGTGGGAGACAAGAATAACATATTGTTATCATCGGATTTTCAGTTTTTGAAAACTAACACTTATGATAACCAGCTTTGGAATAAAATCCTTTACTTCTCATGCTTTAAAGCACTATATGTTATTATAAAATCAATTCACTCTAACAAATAACATTCTGTATACTGGTGAAAAAGGTCTAAACTATAATTATCTCCTGAATATAACATCCAAACCCTCTACTGAAAGGCTTTACTGCACCTGTCACATAGGTGACATGACTAAAAATTCAATATCCGCAGTCAGAACAGACCTTTTCTTCCATATATTTTGTATGAGTGAAGCGTTTCAGGAAACAACATCAAAAAAGGAAAGAATAAAAGTGCTAAAACTTTGTAAGTCCGAATGTCGAAAAGTATGCTGGAAATGTCACTGACTTTTTTATTGGCTTATTGCTTCAAGTTTAGTGCATTGAGTGAAGACTCAGGAAGTTGTCAAATGCCTTACAGATTCAAACTTATGTGATGCACTTCAAGTGTCACTTTCACAATATCCTTTAAATTATTCTTCCTTAAAATGAAAAAGAGGAGAAAGAAAAGTGGAAGGAGGATTATACTTTAAAAGTTTTCTGTGATGGAAATATTGGGTGATTGATTGATTACTCAAGTGCAACAGCATTATAGCTTTAGAAATTCAGTTCATTTCTAACTTTGCGCAGAAGCTTTGGTTAAAGTATATGGAATTAAATAAAAGCGAAATATGAGAAACTTTATACAATTCCTTTTTGCCTTTCTCTTAACTTAGAGTAAAAGTTATTCTATACAGATGACAAGAAAGATTTATAGATCTATTAACTATATCGTCGTCTCCAACTCCAGAGTAACAAATTGGTAAAGACATTCCTTTCGAAAGACATCTCGATCTTCAAAAATTTCAAGGTTAAAACTAAAAGGAACTTGTGGCCCAGTAATTTGTTTGCATATTAATCAACATACTATTAATTTTCTAAATGGTTTTCGTGAGAGGAATAGAAAGTTAAAGAATGGAAACTATTTTTGCATTCATCAGCAAACAAATTGAAAGCATTTAGAATTCCTTGTGTTTTATATGGACAGAACGTTCTTGTTTTGATTGCAAATACTGTAATGATGTCATTGTAATAAAAATGAATGGTAACAGGTAGCCTTAGAAATATTTCAAAATTTTTGCTAAAACTACATATAATGTTTTAACTTTCTTTTTGTTTTATGCAACTGTTAGATGCTTGTTTTTATTTTAAAACTTCAAATTATTTATCTTATAAAGTAAGAGTAATTTCCTGTACGAAAAATAGATGCATGAAAACATTTAGCACTGTAAATAATGAAGTTTTACACTTTTTTTACGTCAACCGCATTCAACAATCCCATTATTTTGCAGTTTAAATTGCTGAAATAGTTTATAATCGAAATGATCTTCTAGTAAATCACTTTGAGTAAATTAAAATAATCAATCGGATTTCTTATTGAGAACAATTAAAAATATAAATGTGAACTGCTTTATAATTTGTCACTTAAGCCGGTAAAAAATCAATTATTGTGCATTAGCAGTATAAAATTATTCACACCCCGATGCAGTTACAATTTTGGAAAACGCGGAAATTTGTGTTTGTGATATAGTATTAGCATAACAGTCTGTATACATAATTATAAAACTATATCACTAGGGTAGGGTATAGATCGATGTTTACGGCATTTGGTAGTAAATGTGTTCTCACTAAACTTGTCTTACTTATAAATTTCAAATATATGTAACTTAAACGAAAACTGTATAAACGTCATGAAGAATATAATGAAGTAGTTCACCATTGTCTATGTCAATCGAGAAAAATAATTCATACCAGTTTTTATAATCGATGTTGCAGCGTATATTATATATGTTAGACAAAGCTTCAATATTACTTTTGAAACTGTTTTTTTTTGTCAGTAAGTAAATATTTTAACCTCACTTGAAGTAACGATAATATGACAGTGTCACCTTTGTGATTATTCTGAAAGATTAATTTATTTGAACTGCATACTTATATATTATGCAATAAATATAAGAATTCTCTTCGACTTAGAACGACAAAGAAAAGTTCTGTTATATTTATACTGAATAAGTTTGATGGAATCTGAAAACGAATGTAAAAGTTGAGTATTTTAAGTATTTACTAGAACTTTATTTAGAATACTAGACTTCACATTTTTTTAACATGCAAATTTCTGACTATTATTTTAATTTTCTCGATTTTTGTAATCTCATGCGTAAACATTTATGTTCTGACAGTACAGAAGGAATCAAAGAGATCAAGATATCCTCAAGACTATACGAGACAGAAATTTTCAAGTCGAGACGGCATTATACCCGTTGTTTTCCAAATGGCACTGATGATATAAAAAATATGATTGGCAATGGTCGATCTCTTGGCTATTTTCCAATAAAAATCTTTTGAAGCGGCGCCGGTAACAGTCATTACTTTCACTATTTATTTGAAAATGATTGGGAGTCTTGCTGTGGAACGATTTCAAAAATTATCATGTTATTAATATAGTACAGGACCATAATGTTACACAGTTATGATTAAATTATTCTGTAAATCAACAATACTTTTTGTAGGTATTTCTTTCCTTGAATTACTATATGATCAAGTGTAAGAAATATTGTTTTATGACGGGATATTCTATACCGTGTTCTAAGTTGTACAAATGTCAGTTTGCATTTTAAATTTTGTTCAGAGCAGTATTATCAAGATCTTTCTGATCTAATAATTAAAAAAAAAAATGTTTCACGTGTTTGGTTGTAAATCTGTTGATATGTTATATTGGTAAAAATGATTCAGTAGTTTTGAGAAAGATGTGTGGTACTCGTATATCGATTCTTACCACATAGACCATGATATGAGAATGAATAAAAATATATTCTGCTTCAAAACTTACAACTTAAACTCGCATTTTAATAAATATTTTACATTTTGCAGGAGAAAATAAGAAAGGTAAAAAAGACTCAAACAGCATAGAACGACATTTTGAACATCATTTCGACATTTACGATGATGTTTACAAATGAGAAGATATTTAACAAAGTAAAATTAATCAATATTTTCACTTAATTAGATGGTGGTATATTTCTATCAAAAGAATACGAACTTGTTTCGAAAGCGTCTTTCATGTTCAATCATCAAGTAAAAATAAGAAGAATAAATAAAGAAATGATAGGTCATAATGTTTTTCCTTTTTTTCACCTTTCCAACTTTGCCCTCCAGTTTCTATCTACATATTGAAATCTCAAATGTTGAAGTGTTTCAGAATAAACTTTGTGAAAATATTTTCCAACTTCAAAGAAGAGATCGTGTCACTTGTTATAGAAGAACATCGCACTTAAACTTTTGATTTTTTTTTTTTTTTTTTTTAAGATTACTATTTCAAGAACTCTAATTCAAAGTGAAATTCAGTTTTGCAGTTGTTTGAGTATAAATACATCATTTTCTTGAGACCTAAATAGTGCATGATATTAATTTGATTTCCAAAGCATTTTGTTTATGCTATAGCAGTTGTTTGCTTTTTCTTTCTGACAAAAACTTCTTACAAGTTTGATTATAGACACATAATTCAAGAAACGAAGTGTAGCATTTATGCAAGTGCAGAACAGTATATAAACGTTCTTTTATGGTCACTACTTTCTAATACCCAAATTTCCTAAACAATCTCTGTAGTCTGTGTACCTTCAAAAGAGAAATTTAGAAATACTTAACAGTTTTTTTTCTTTCTTTTTCGTTCGGAAAGTATCTTGGTATATGTAGGAACTATTCATTTATTTCAAGATAATAACTGTAAGTGAATTTAAGCTCCAGACTGTGAATAAACTCATTCTACTGTTTCCTGTTGAGTAGGAATTGAAACACAAACAGGGAAAATGTAATAAATGAATTAGGCAAGAGAAGAGGAACTCTGGAATATGTTTGAAACAGTACAATATACACTGCACGTTCCTCAATTCAATTATGGAAGAGAAAGAAATGCTTCTGCTCACTGATACTCATTCTCTACATAGCATAGTATACAGACTAAGAAAACAATTTAACTTCCTCTTTAACTTTTTAACTACAATAAAATAGAAAATAAAATCGTCAATTCATTATAATTCACTTCAGTTCAATTCAATATCACATTTAAATTATCGTTGATATATATTAATTTGATTACTATATATTTTTTCCTGTTACTGAAACATACGTAAACTAATCTAATAATTAATCTACGACAACAAAAAAAACATGACATATTCTAACCCTAAAACATTACCTGGTATTAAACAAGCATCCCTTGTTATTTCACATAATTATTGGTTATTAAAACTTATATGATTCAAATATAAAAATATTGATTCGAGTTGTATCTATTCTCTTGCATGACTCAAATCTAAAAACAAAAGTAACAATTTTTCCAGAACAAAAGTTTTTTTTACCTAAGCTTACAGTATATGAAACAAGCTCTTTTTCGTGTTTACAACCTTGTTGTATTAGCTTATGTAAAATCATTGGTTTTTGGTTCGATATAGACATAAAGTCCGTGAAATACACCGGTTGTTATGATAATAATTTTCTAGCGTATATTATTCCCTATTTTCATACCTTATTGTATAGTGGCCTCATGCATATAGAACCTAATGATTTTCGTTTCTATAACTATAAGAATAGTTATTTGAAAATGTTGATATCAAGGACTTCCATTCAAATTGCTAAAATATTATATGAGCGTTGTATATAAAATATACATAAAATTATAAGCGGTACATTTTTGTGAGTAGTTATGATTATAGAAATATGTCTTCCTTCCGGTATACTCGTATATAACTCTAACTTTTAAGGTCCTGAGAAAATGTGTTCTATATACTGTACTTAGTCACGGATTTCACTTATGTTATTTTCTAAACAACTCAGAATAATTAGATAATAGATAATTATATAATCAAAGATTACGGTGTACTAACGTATGGAAAATTAATATTTGTTATTCCAGTAATATATTTCTAGTGATATCGCGAGTATAGATGAAACAAATTTGTTGAATGTAAGGATTGGACGTGCTTTTGCGATTTCGTTGTTGGTTTTACTTATCAACAAGGACAAGTAAAATTACTTTAATGCCTGAAATATTCTGAAATGCAATGTTGGATCTTGATAATCTTTTATTCGTATGTAAAAAGAGAAAACATTGAAATACATATGCGTATTTTAGAGAGCAATAAAATTCTTATATATTCTCCTAATTATATCCACTATTACAATAAAGAAAAAGTGAAATAAGTTATCTTTAGTTCTCATCAATTGCATTAATGTACACTGTACAAGGAACTTTGTTCCATCATATCATTATCAATTATAATAATATATTTGTTTTAGCAATATTTCGTTTTCTTACCATAGCTCTTGTCTTATGAGCATCAATATTCATTTTACAGGCAAAACGATGTGTAGAAAGTTCATCTCAATATGTACAGCAAACTATTTTCGTAAAAGTATTATGAAAATAACCCATTTCAATCCGAGGCAGTAATAACGTCATTATTTTCAGTAGACTATTGTGGACATTAAACGAAACGCTTTCTTTCAATCTATACATTGAGCAACAAACACAACAAATAATGTTTTCCTTGTGCAAAAGGGAAATATAAATTTAGTGTAAATGGGAATGTTTCATAAAGGTGAATGTGTATAAGGTTATAGTAAGACTACTCTAAGCAGTAAATCTTTTCCTTTACAATATGATATTCTACATCTCAGAGGTACAAGGTTGTGTGTGTTGTAGACAAAGGAAAATGAAATTATGCAAAGGCAGGAAAGGATCGTGGCATGGACTATTATATTTACGTTTAGTATATGTTTAAAGTGTATTCCTTCATACTATAGGTAAGGATTTTACGAGAAATTTCAAAATCAATTTTTCTAAAGTAGGTTGAATCAGTAATGCGATATAGGAATAAAACGACCTTTTCCACATGTTTTTATGGATTTTGTTCTTATAACGCCTAAAGGTATAATAAAAAGAAAGTGCTGAGAAAGAAAAGAAATTTTCACAACATATTTTTCATGATCCCGTCTCGATATTGTCAAATTCTCTCTTTCCCATATTCTCTTAACAGGGATCATTTAAGATGACCCTTTTCGACCAATGGCTTACTGCTGGAAAGTCAGAGATTTGATAAGACTGCTAGAAATTGACTTCAGTCTGTTTCGTGACATAAACAATCAATATAGCATGTATTGTTTTTTCAACGATACTTCCTTCCAAATAAAAGTTTGGAACAAACAATAGTACAACTTCTTAAATGAAAAATATTGTCAAGTGTTTTTGTAAATTATACAATAATTCACATAACAATATCATCAAGAGTGTAGCTACTGGACGTTTTGAAGGTATTTGAAATATGAGTTTTAGTGAAATTATTAAAATACGAAAGTTTTAGTGGGAAAATTGCTGCGAAATAAAAATATAACCAGATTTTCTCAAGAAAATTATTGAAAGTACTTTCTTCATACAATGCGAAGTTTTCAAGAGTGGTATATGCTCTGAATAAGAATGAAAGTTTCGGTAAGTAACGGAGTATATTTTCTTGGAAAACCTGTCTGTAGATTATTTCAAGTGATACATAATAATAAATAGAAAACTATACATTTTAATGGTAATGATCTTTCTGGGAAAAATTAAAAAAATATGAACAAAATGAATTTTCTCCTTCCATATATTATCGGATAACTAAATCCATACTAAATTCCCTGCTATACTTCTATATATACAGTACGCTATAATTTTTAATCATGTCATCTCATTACGAATCAGCTATAGAAAGTATATATAGGATACTGTTAGTAATGTTATAGAACGAAAGAGTTGAGCAAATAATGATCATATATACACACTGTTAGTACAGAATCGTTCATAGGTTTCTAAATGCGCAAAAACATTCATGAGTATAATAAGGGGATCATGAGAGATTCCATGACTTACAGAACTAAGAGTGCTTAAGAACTGAAACTGATAGTTTCCAATGATATATATGAAAATGCTCAACCGGAAGAAAACAGCGTAGAAAAACATATTTTTCCAACCAAAATAATATATACTTTCATTTCTAAACAAAACATCTTTCTATGTTCATTTTTGTAATAGTCTATATGCACAGAATATATTTGATGTAGTCGAAATCCCCTCTATATCTTTAAAGTTGTACGTATTACGCCTCTGGTACTTAGTGTAATAAGTTCGCCTTTTCCATGTTCTCTCACTCCTCTACTATTCAAAGGTGAATTAAATCCCAGTTTGTCAAATGAAGATAGCATAGAACTAAAACTGATGGTTACGGCAGTTTGAAGGGCGCCATTTTACAAGCTCATAATTGCACTCTTCCTCTGATTTTCGCTCTTAAATACAGAGGGGGTATTTTTCTATGGCTGGGAATATGTGTCAGTCGTGATAAGGTGTTTAATTTGTAATATTGGTTCACGAAAGATAAATATTGACATGATACTCAGCTACACCAATGTACTTGTGTACATACGTTTACTTATATTAATCTATTGTGGATGTTGGTTTTATACTGTATAACCCATTACTTTATTTGCTAAAGCGTTCTGAATCAATAAATACATTTTCAAGCTATTTACGGTATTCACGGTTACCTTACATTAAAAATAAGCTCATTTACTTGCTTACTTCATAATAGGATTGTTAAAAAGATTTCACATTATATTTCTAGTGATATCGCGAGTAAAAATGAAACAAATTTGTTGAATGTAAGGAATGGACGTGCTTTTGCGATTTCGTTATTGGTGCTACTTATTGTTCTCAACAAGTACAAGTAAAATTACCTGAATATATCTGAAATATTCTGAAATGCAATATTGGATCCTAATAATCTGTTATTCGTATATAAAAAGAGAAGGCATTGAGATACATATGTGTATTTTAGAGCGCAATATAAATTCTTAGATATTCTCCTAATTATATATCCACTATTACAATAGAGAAAAGATGAAATAAGTGATTTTTTGTTCTCATCAATTGCATTAATACGAAATTTATTCGTCAATATTTATGAATTTTATTTAATTACTTTTTCGGCATCTTAGAGTACTCATATTCATGGATATAAATACGTATATAATGGTAAATATAGAAAGTTCTCGATCTTTATAATGAACTTACATTCAGATCCGTTCTTAGAGAGAAAGTCGGTACATGACAATAAGTTAGTTATGATTTGATACAAAAGAATAATTGCATCAAAATATGTAATTTTCTAATGACGATTTATAGAATTACTATAATTATAAAAACTATCCGTTGATACAAATAGAAATAAAATGTTGAACATGGAATACAATACATGATTTCTCTGATGATAAGAATAAAAGGCAATTATTTTGTTATTTCTTCTGATTTCCTATTATTATTTTTAATGACATTTATTTATAATACTACTGAAATAAGATCATTAAATTCTCTAGCTTGAAAATATTTTTAATGGGTGAGAAGTACATTTTAGTGATGGCACAATATATATCTGTATGAGGGAAAGGGAGGGGCGGGAAGGAAGATTCCAGTATTCTGGGGGTGATAGTGGAAAACGAATTTCATATCAGTTCTGTCCAAATATAAATCACCTTTTCAACTGCATGTAGAATGAAAGTAGCGTTTCATATAATTAATGGCGTAATTAAAAATTTCATGGTCGCTGAGCATAAAGTCAACCTTCGCCGTGTATATATAAGCATTAAAATTCGTCAGTGTACATTCCTATTACTTCGTACGTAGTTTACAGAGTTACTTTAGTATAGCTGTCGAATGATGGATGTTTTTATAAACAGTTTTTTTAATCGACATTGATTTTTGTTAACAATAAAAATGAAAGAAAAGCAGAAAAAAGTCTATACAGAAATATTATATAAATTGTAGATTAGAAAGAATAAAACTTGCGAATATATAAAATGGTAATGTAAAATGAAGTTGTACTACAGTACAAAAAAGCATTAGTAATTTAATATATAACATTACTATTAGAACATATAACAAGCAATTCTATATAACGAGCTAGGATATTTTCTCTTCTGTTTGCATTGCTATAACTTAATAAAATAGTAAAACCAAAAAGTTTTATACCCTGAAAGTTGTTAGTCTGTTTCATAAAATATTCCTCAATCTGTTATTTCCAAACCAAGCAGGAAACAACCCTTTGTTTGATAAATAAAATTACACCCAAAGGTTGAAAGGAAAGTTTGTGAATACCCTTGTGAATGTAAAGTATTGAAAGAGTATATACAAGTGGCAATTCAAAGTTCTCTTGAAGAAAAGAAAGTGAAGAAGGAAAATGGAAAGTAACAGATCTACTTTGTACTTCACACTTTCTTTAAACAACTAGCAATCTACAATAAATAAAATCTCAATCTACAACAAATAAAATGTGTACTTACGGACAAACACATTGGATATCAAGGTGGCAGGCATACAGAAGATGATAACCAAAATATCGGCAATAGCTAGATTGCATATGAAGTAATTAGTAACAGTTCTCATTCTCGGAGCACGCCATACAACGCTAATTACAAAACAATTGCCTATTAGTCCAACAACGAAAACAATAAAGTACGCTATACAATAGATTGATGTCAAGTATAACGAATGTCTGTAATAAAGTTCTGTTGGAATAACACTGTTGTAAACATCTTCTGAATCGGACATTAGAAGTGGAATTGTTATATTTTCTGTGTTATTAACTGCTATTACTGCTGCCGGTTGAGAAGTATTATTGCTGCTGGATGGAATAAAAGAGTCCATGTTAATTGCAGACGCTGTTGGCAACTGCTGAATATAATATATTTTAAAGCTCTTTAGTGGAATCATTATATTAAAAAAGAGCGCGAAGAAAACGTGCTTTCAAACACTTGACCCACTTTTATGTAAATCACCAATCGATTTTTATTCTCTGATAATTATAAAGTTTGAATAAAAATAGTTTTTCCACTTTTTTCCGTCCCGTTTATTCCACTAGCACTATATACGTATAGCAACTAAGGAACCGTTCACTGTATTCCCTCATAGTCACACAACAGAACAAAATGATATTGCTTTTCTCTAGCAGCATCCTTCTGATAAGAGAAGCGCATGTGTCAGACCAATGCTTATCTGAAAAGTCAATTTACTCTCTATTGGGAATTGCTATGAGATATATTCCTCAGTCTTATCAATATGACCAATGAAGGAGAGATTTTTTTCTTATTTATTGTATACATGGAACATGTGCTTCGGACGGAGAGGAAAAGATAGGAAACATTTGGTTGGAACGTTCATATATATGCTCAAAATATTTCAACAAGTTATTGTATGAGAAATCATAATAGTTGCCACTCTTTTATTCAAGTATTGCGCCTGCAGTGGAATTTGTTGATGGGGATATTTGTATGTGAATTACTTTAAAAGAAGAAAAAACAAGTTCACGAAAGGAGTAAAAGTATTGGAAATGAAAAAGTTCAAAAGAACCTAATGCATGTATTATACGACATATTGTTTGACAGTATGATAATATATTACAATCATATATATTATTACTCTATGTTTTTTGGGAGGCGGTTAAAAAGAAATATGTTGATATACTGACTCCAAGTAGGATCATCACTGATGTTACTCTATAATATAAGAGAAATAGTAACAACATTTAGTTTCAAATATATCTGTTCTAGTTTTCTTGTATTGCTATTGTGTATTTACAGTTAGTTGCATGTTGTCAAAGATTTGGGAATCCAGCACTGATCAACTCTTTAGTTCTTTCGTATTTTATTAATATTACAATATTACATGGGAATTATCGGATAATTTTTTTGTAATGTAATCTTTAGTTGATATGTTATTTTCAGAACATGAGATTCTTTCTAAAACAGGGTAGATTACTTTTCAACAAGAATATTAATTCGATTTAAAAATAAAATGTGACAGTCAAATTTTAATTGGTTGTTTTTTAACATTTCATTTGTATTATATTGTGAAATAATGCAAGGAAAAGTAAGCAAAACTATTTTTTTAGATATTTTCTTTTTTCTAACCATTTTGTTTGAGAAGTTTTTGGAACAAATCATGGTATTTTATTACAAAATATTAAAGGTACTGTAGCCACCAGAAAACATTCCTTGTATACTGTAGAGAAAAATACTTTGTCGATAGAAGCTCTTTGATGAAATAAGGATTAGGTTAGTGAAGAGAGCACAGCGGTCCCACAGATAAATCAAACTTTTTATTACGACACTTAGTGGGATACCAATAAAAGATAGAAAGTCTTTTTCTCAAAAATGAAAGTATACAAGAAGATACGATATATGTAATAAATTATTTTAAGGAATATAAGATGCAGTAAATTCTACGCTATACACGTATAAGTTTCAGGTAGAGCATTTACATGTCATACACATATAAAAATACTTTAGTCATTTATAGAAGTAAATACGAGTATATTGAACACTTTTTATGTTAAGTTCATGAGAATAATAATAATTATTATTTTGGTACCACTTTATCACTGTTTCTGAAATATCCAAATAACGTATTTTTCATTTCCGGAGTAAGTCATCATTAATTTTTTATGCTGCTACTGCCTCAATTCGATATATACAGAAAATTATAAACACACATTAATATAACATAATGAAAGGTTCGTTGTTAACAAAATAATAACAAGACGTGCGATTTGACAAAGTTATATACGCGTAAGCAAAATTTTAACAATATGATGTCCTTTCAATATTGAAATGAATGAAGGTTATATTAGATTTGAAAGCATAACATTGATATTTTTTTATTGTAAGTTTTTATTTGTTAGGTTGCTTTGAAGCATTTCTCTCATTGAAATACTCGGACAAATGTAAGAAAGCAACCGGATACCCAATTGAAAAGCCAAGGCTGAAAAATACCTTTTTAGGGTTTCTATATGTTATTAGAGCGCCATCGAAAGGAAGGAAAGAAGAAAAAGAAAAGAAGGAAGGAAAGGAACTTTTGAAAGAAACAACTCTCCACTTCCTTTTAACTTACGCTAGAGTATACGCAACTTATGTTATTACTTTTGGATAGCGTTTGCGGGAGATTATGGCTATTCTTTTACAAAGGTTCAGAATGCTATAGAATGTAAAAATAGAAGATTATTTTGTAGCTGTTTTTTATGTTGTTGAACGAGCAATATTTACTATATTGCATTTCAAAAACGTTGTTGTAAGTATATGTTGTAGTATAATTTACGTCATACCCTGTAAAAATGTGTTTGGAAAATAGCTACTTATTCAAATTTATTTCTTGTCTCTGTAATGAGTTCATTAGAATGAGGGAATGACGTTAATATTTCAAATAGAATTCAGTTCAGTTTATTTAGAAAGTCAGAAATCAGCCCAGTTATTTACTAATATTATTATGTTTGCCACTCTTCATAATTCGAGAATCGTATTAAGAAACTCAACGTAGAAGATGTGATGTTAGTTAATGTTTTCGCTGTTCTCTTAATTATTTTCTCAATCTGTATTTTTATGATCAAGAATCTCAAAAGTAAGAAATAATTTTGTAACACTTTACCCACTTTCATAAATTTAATTAGATATATTATTTTCTTTAATGAAGACTTTCACCCACATAAATATAATGACTTAAGTCATGAAAAGTGAGAGTGTCAATAATAGAAGGTGAATAACCCTCACAATATTTTATCTTACATTTTCATAAAAAAATTATTGATATTCAACTACTCCCTTGTGTTTTAAGTTAATATTGATATAATGTGAAAATGGAAGTATACAGAGAACCAAATGACCTTCAGATACATTAATGAGAGCCATTTATGTCTGATACTGTTAATAAATTGTTATAATATCCAATATCCAAACACCCTTTTGACTTGCCCTAGCGATTTATGTTACTCCACAGAGAGGGCTTTTGTTATTTTCATGCTATTAATTTCGTATAAATTTTGTAAAAGTTGAAAGGTTAAATCAATTTAGTATTTTTTTTTAAATCGTTAAATATACAATAGCCTCAGACGATAGTTATACTGATGAAAATGCAGTTAGCGCTATAACGTAAACAGTAAACACTAACACAAAGTTATCGTAAACTTCTGTTATGTTTATACTTCCGTGCGAGTTTTAGCTTTTTTTTTTATCTGGAAACTTCTTCAATCTCCAAATCATTTATTTATGAATTATCACTTCGTCAAATTTTATTTTAATTCTTATTTTTGGATTATTGCACGAGTGATATGAATGAGCCTTAAATTGATCATATTAGGAAAATATTTATTTTGGCTGATTATGAAATTGATTTAAAGCGAGTTATTGCTTTATCTACTTTAAGACAATTGGGTTTAATAATGTTTAAATTATTTTTGGGGTGTTATAATCTTAGTTTTTTTTTTCATTTATTAACGCATGCTTTATTTAAGTCTTTATTATTTTTATGTGCTGGGGTAGTAATTCATGGTTCTTTCGGTTATCAAGATATTTGAATTTAAATTTTGCAAAGGAATGTGACTATAAAACTGTACTACATAAACAATATAATGAGTCATTTCATTTTTTGTGTAAACCAGTTGAAATCAATGCGATAAAACTCTCCCCCTTGTAGTTATGTTAACCTGTCACACAATTGAAGCGTATAGGTTGCATAACTAAAATAAAAGTAGGATACTTCCAACTAACTTACATTTCCATAGGAAGTCAGTGTAATGAGCTCAACTATGAAAGGATACCGTTAATTACTATTAAATTTAAAGGATAGTTTGTGATTTCTTGGGCGGGACGGGGGGGGGGGGGGGG
>JAQIWE010001136.1:0-17064 GCA_034698565.1 Campodea plusiochaeta
ATTTTCTAAGGTGAATATCTCCACAACCGATGATTTTTGTGAGGTAAGAAAAATAATATGAGTTATTTATATCAAAAACTAATATTTTGCTATAATATCAGAAAAGTCAATTTAGCTGCAGGTAACCCAATAAGCTGTGACTCTAATTTTAAATATTTATTAACATATCATACACCATTTTGTTCGTCTTGATTTCTTCGTTAATGTTTGTGGCATTTTAAAGTTTTATTTATGTTTGAAGCGATTAAAATAAAAATGAAAATCACATTGTTGTGACGAAACTGTACAAAAAAGGTATAGGCAACTAAAGAGATTCTTAATATCCTCGTAGCAAACCAGAAATCAATATTTCACCCTATTAAAATATTTGTTTAACAGAGACATGATCTGTACTTGACCAGGAGAGGTACAAAACGTTCAAATCGGATTTCGGGAACCAGATATTTATTTCGATTGATTCATGGAATTTTTAACAAAGAAATCTCGTTTTTCACACAGAAAATGGTCCAGGAAATTCAAATGAATGAGTTCGATTTTCGGAAATTTTTTAAAAAGGACCTTAAGTTTATGCAATTGAACACTAAGAAATTCTGATTTGAAAATAGAGACATGACCAAGATCTGGAGGAAAATGTGAGATGAACCGTGTCACAGCCACGAAGCTTCTCATTTGGAATGTTTCGTGTTTATTGATTGAGTAATTGAACACCTTTAAGCAAGCTATCAACTCCCAAAATGACAAGGAGCTTGCTAAACATCCACAAAATACTGATAAAAGCGTTGAAACAGTTCTCAAGCTTGCATAAAGCTGATGGTACCATTGTTTGTGCTACAAGAGAATTAAAAGGTCAATTTCCTGCCCGTTTCACCGAAAAATTACTTTTAACCAGTGCTAATTATCTAACCAAAGACATTTGTGTGAAGTTTCTGATGTTACATTGGTGTAAACAGTAATACCATACTAATTCAAGAATGTTTTTGAACGTTTTGGGAGCATTAGGAAGGAATAATAGTGAAAAAGTTATTCTAAACTGGTGCGAAGGCAATTTTTCGTTTTCGTTATAATAGAAGTAGTGTTTCTGAAACCAAGACCAAGACTGATCAAGTCTTGGTCTTGTGTCCCAAGATTTTTTTGAGGAAGTCTTGGTCTTATTTCCAAGACCTGCCCAGGTCTTGGTCTTGGGTGTGCCAGTCTTGATCTTGGTCTTGTACAAGATTCTTAGATCTAGGAAAATCCCCGAAATTTTTAAAGCATTGTTAAATTTTTTTGATTGATATTACGTCCTGCTTATGAAATTAATCAATTTATACATCCAAACAATCTTAAAACCCATAACTTATTTAGTTATAAGTTTTTTTACACCCAAGACCCAAGATTAACCCAAGAGTCTTGATCTTGGGTCTTGGGATACGATACCATAAAACCTAAATAAAATAAGTGCGTCACGTATTTTTCCTTCCTTGTCACTCACATCACCCTATATTTAACACATACATAGTAATATTCTTCAAAATAACATTTATTTTTTCATACTGTAATTATTTTATACCCAAGACACAAGACTTAACCAAGAGTCTTGTACAAGAGTCTTGGTCTTGGTGCTGGAATACAAGACTTTTTATGTCAGGTCTTGGCCTTGGGATGCAAACACCAGTCTTGGTCTTGGGTCTTGTACAAGACCAAGAAAGTCTTGGTCTTGTCAGAAACACTGGATAGAAGAATGGCCTCCATTTTTATCCACAGTTAATTAAAAAAATTATTCGAAATGAATTATTTTTTAATGAAGTTCTGAGTTCTGCCTATATAATTTTGGTTGATTAAAAGGAAATTTGCTGCCAGTATGGGTCACAATTGATGAAAAAAATGCTTCGTGGCTTATCAAAAAAGAATTCAAGACCTTTAAGGCCATTATCAGAGCAAACGGGGTCCGATTCCAAAATACTATGAAACATTTTAATGGTTGACTATTTGTTATTTTATTACTAAAATTTTATAAATTTTAGTTAAATATTGATTCTGATATACATTAACACTGAGGGGACCTTATTTTGATCGCACCCTATACGTCTTATTACAAAACTATTTTGTGAAACATAAGGCAATAATATACAAAGATATACTGACTCCTTTATCTATTGCCTGCAAAAAAACGCCTATCCTGGTAATAAAAATGCATAATAAAATTAATATATTTTAAAACACCACACTTTCTTCTTTTTTACCGTATACCTGCTATCTATCCATCATATACATTTTACTTCTATACAGTATTTGGTGAGACCACAGTACCATAATGCACTATAAGTTGTGGTGTTATGATAAGCAATAAAGCAAACATGAACCTTTCCCAACTGTTCACAATATAAAACGTTTATTTCATAGATGGAACAATAAACCGTCTTGTAATTTCACTTTTATGTCGATACCACTCGTTCCGCATGTGATGGAATTAAACAGATAAATTTAATGGATTGCAACTGCACATCTACGATAAAAGATACAGCTAAACATGTTACACTTCAGTTATTTCGGACACTGTAGTGGACAAACATCGATCTACTACAGAGATAACTGAAGTTTTATAGCGGGGGATGTTTAAATTACTGGATGTGCAATTTCTTTTACAACGTGTGTTTTAAAATAGTTTATCTACAGCAGTGAAGTATTTTTTTTTTACTTTATTGCTCAACTGAAGAAGGATGTTAATGTTATTATCGATTTTAAAAGTATGTGATTTTTTTTTTGACATTTTCAATTATGAAAATTGGAAAGTATCGTTAGTTGCACTTATTGTAATTATATAGCTTCTTCTATAACAATTGCGCTATGCTTATACGTTATTTATGCAGCAGAAATGACACATCAGAATATTGATTCTGCAGTATGTCTACAAATTATTATTAACACTTCAAAGCATTTTTATTTCCTTTGTATTGTCATTTGTGATTATGGTTCTTTTATCATATAAGTGGAAATATCTAAATGAAATAACATACGAAATAAAAAATACTTGTATAAATACAAGTTTCTAAAGAGCTGATAAATGAAAATGTTTTTGGAAGAAGAAGAATTTTCTGTTTAATTTATGCTGGTTTTCCGTAACACTCCTTATCAAGAAGTTTCAAGATTACAGTAATTTTCTGTCTTAAATATTTTATTTACATCCATCAGTATTAATAATTTAATTTACAATTTTTACTGACGATAATACAATGAAGAAAATGTGAAATCAAAATTTGCTTATTAAATAAATACCATCGCTCTTTTTGCAGATTGGTAGCCTCACAGGTTACTACCTGTTGGAACACAATCGTGTTGGGAAGAGATCTGTTACACCAAGTGACCAATACATCGATGCTCTTCAGAATGAAGATCATGTAAGTGCAAATTAATTTATGAGTGTTCTAATAATATAATAGGTCTAGGCATAATAGATAAAAAAAGAAAACAACAATATTGGTATGACAATAATTTGTTTCAAAGTTTATAATTATATGTTCCTATTCATGAACTTAAGTTAACTAGCGAATATATAGTTAGTTGGACTCTTCTGAAAATGCGCACGCGGCTTATCTGTTTACTAAGGAAGCGTGCACATTTTCAGAAGAGTTCAATTATAAGTATGACCACCAAAAAATTACTAAAGTGAAAATTCTGATTTCATACTAAAAAAAGAAACTACAACCTCTAATGAATGCCTCCAAAGCAAATTAAAATAGTTGAATATTTTAATAGAATAGGCAATTCACTTTGATTACTGTAAAGAATGTTGACAATAGCAAGTGGCAAACTATCAAATCGTCAAAATGTTGGAGGTTATATTTTTTTCATTATAATTTTTCTTACTTAAATATAAATTATTATACTGCCATATACTTACAAATACGATAATTATAATATTATTTATTTATGCTGAGATAATAAAAGTTAATTATTCGTTATTTTAGGTCAAATATCATTATATTGTGTGAAAACTTACGTAAATATTAGATAGTAGAGTCTACAAATAATATGTAACAATAAAATTTATTTAAAGAATCAGCATTTTCCCCCTCTTGAACGTGGATATGCAATAAGTATACTATAACACACATACTTTAATTTTTATCATTTTATGCATGTAAACAGGGTAATTTCTAAATTTATGCAGAAATGCTGTATATAGTTCCTGTATACGATAACTTATTTGTTAATAGCATGTTTTTATTGTCAGCATCCCCATCAGAATAATTAACATTAATTATTATTAAGTGATAATGATAAGTGCTTTCATTATTTAAACCATGTTAAGTAATGTGCGTCACATATATCAGTTGTATAATTATAATTATACATTTTTAGTGAAAATTACTTTGGTACATAGAGTTCCTAATGGGATATAAATAATATACCTAAAGAGCATGCATGCTCTTATCATATTCTGCATATAATTAGGCTAATGCATAATTCTGATTTAGAAGCACCTTACTATACGTACTCACGTGTTTGAATACCTCAATGTTATAGCGTATTGCAGTCTACATGATTTTAAGGGTTGTCCTTTAGCTGTATCTTCATATCATGAGTTATTATACAAGTGGTACATAAGAAAAAAGAAATGTATGTTGGATTTATATTTTTCGCTGAGTTTATTGCAATTTCGATTTGCAATATTCTGATATTTAAATATATAATTTATATACAACTTAATCCGAAACTTAATAATACTGTAAGTCCGCGGCGTTTGTTATTTTTAAAACAAAACTTTCCTACAAAGAAGGGTTCAGTTGGTAATATAATATTCTACTTTTATTAAAGCATTATTTTCCAAGTACAGTGTATAGATAAAAATAAATACAATCGAGAAATGACAGAATCAATAAATTGAGAATGACAAAATTGTAATTATTAGACTATTATTGTCGTATTTTATTACAGTCCAAGCATTATTTATAATGAGAGAATTAAAGTTTGTAAACAAATTTCATAAAAAGTGGAATAATTCGCTGTTAGATTTACTTAAAAAAATAGTATGTACTTCGAAATAAAGATTCTGTAAAATAAAATTTAGAAATAGCTTGGATGTTATTAAAACAATAAAAAAAAATCGAATGGTCAGTAATATTTTTTATATGTATAAATTGTATAATTATATGTATAAAATTGAAGAGTCTGGAATCTGGTGACGGAAGGTATTCAAACTTTTCATTAGTGTTGCTCTCTGTGTCATGGTGGTGTTTCCAATTTTATTTCCTTTGAGTATAACGTTTCAAAGAGATAATGTATAGCCGTCTCTAAAACTATCCACTTTTTTTAATTACAGGCAACCATATTATGCTGCAGTTAACTGATACATGCCTTATTCTATTATACTGTTGTTTTATTCTTTACTGCGAGCGGTTTCAGAAAATAATAATAGTGTAGTTGATTTTAAGTTTGGTAAAATTTCTTATTTTATGTTCAAGTTTGTTGTTTTATGATAAAGTGTATGGAGGATTAATAATAATTCATGAAATTGGCTATACTAAAAAAGAAAATTAAGCTTTCAATTAGCCGAAAGCGTTCAAAATGTAAAAGTAAATATTTTCCTGGTATTCGAAGGAAATTGAGGTTGTTATTTTTGAACAATGAGGTTGTAATATTCAAAGTTTTCTTACCATTCAGAATAAGAGGCATCAATGGGTGATGTTAAAGTTCGCAAAACTTTATCTTGTATATTTTAAATACAGTAGTATAGGTTTATAAACAGTCGCATATTAGTTGCTCCAAGATATAATGTACAGTTGCATGTTATCTATTTTCATTTTTATGGTATAAGCATTTTATTCATAATATTTTCGGAAAAACTCAATTTCACAATATTTTGTGAAGTGATAAGGTAAGAAGTCCGTAATATATATAATCACTAAAGTTTTCAATAAATTTTGAGGTCGTTAGTGGTATGATCCTCATTTTGATCCACATCCGCTAATATAAACAGGATTAGAATTATGACGCAATCTCCAATGCTGTAAACCTCAATAGCCAAATTATTCCTCTAATGCAAGCGAATCCCATCCAGTCTCATCAATATCAGTTGTAACAAACCCATACGTACTAACGACGCCAACAAAACCAACGATCTGTACATTTGAATAGCAATGAATCTGATCATCAAACGCTATAAATCTCAAGTCGGCCGATGAAGCACCTTTTGCTGTATATAGTTAGTGATTGACTTCACTATAGTTGCCCCCCAAACTGAATGATACTCTTCGCTTTTCTCTCCTGTCCTACCATTAATCTTTGTACTCCACTTCAACCCAGAATAACTTGCTCTCTGTGTCACCCTCATGCACTTCCCTTTACTATACAATTGCAATAGGTCTAGTACTTTCATCTGATAGTTTAGTACGATTGTGTGAGGAGAATGTATTAAAACTAGGTTACGTTACTGTAAGTTTAATGAAGTTCCAAGTTATTGATCATAGGAAATTTATTTACATTTTAATTTCACAAGATGACACTCAGACATCAGTGTGGTGTCAAAGTTTTAATTGAAACTCTCCCAAGAGCTTGACCAAAAATTGCAGCAATTTTTAACCTTAAATTAAAATACCCGTTCCGTTTAACCTTCAAGTTATGGATGTTGTTCTAGTAGTAAAAATTTAATAAGCTTATGTATACGTGTTGCTCAATATTGGTCAAATATCTATTTGAAACCATTCAATAGCACCTTTATCGTAGTTTTTAATGTCAGACTTCAGATCTGAATTAAAAAAAAAAACTGTTAAAAAAAATGAATGTTTTCACAAGAATGAATTATTAGCTAGTAAGAAAATATAAATCAGTTTCCAGAAATCAATTACTCATTATGCAAATTAATCTACTGAATCTAGTACATTTTGAGATTTTGTCAGTACAGTTTCCTTTAATCCTTTGACCTCACAACACTGCTGCATACACCTCATGTTCATGTAGGGGGCAGAGATGGAGTACTCTTCATTTTGTACAGCTTTCACTTTGACACACCCCTACGATTAAAAAAAATCACAGAGAATATATATCGCTTGAAAGAGTATATATCAGGACTATCGAAAAACATGCGACGCAAAATATATGGCAAACGGTGGGCTTGGTGCGGATCTTCCGGCTTTGAAGCCACAATTGACGGAGAAATATGGAGAACTGGGAAAAAAGAGTTAGTTAAATGGTGGTGGTGGCGGATTTCTTGTGGTAGTGCAGTGGTCTGGCCATACAACTCTAAGTGGTTAGAAAAGGAAGGATCTCTAGGCCTCGGGAAACAATTAATGTTATTATACACAAACTAAACACTCTTGCGATGTAATTCATTCTCTATGTTGATTCTAATTTCAGTTTTTGAAACACATTCAAAATTTATATGATTGATGATTCAAAATATACATTGTAATTCATTTAACAGCAGTCTATCACTTGTATCAATTAGAAAGGGTAAATGTGACAGCATTGCAGTTGGTGTTGATAATTTCATTCGTTGACAACTTGACATACAGTATTTCAAGATTCAATCTCGGTGTGAAAAATTATAATTGACGATATTGCGACAGTACAGTTTCATGAATTTACGATACATTATACGATGTATTATAGATTCTCAGATTGAAATTTCTGGATAATACAATATTAAATTATTAAATTTTGCCGGAAACTTAAATGTTGTACAGCACATTCAGGGCAATACTAAAAGGAGATGCTAACGCAGAAGTATAACAGCAGTTAGTAAACAAATATATGTATTTTGGTTGTCAGACATAATATGATTGAGTGAACTTTTAAGTTTTTTACTTAATTTCTGATAATAATTATAAATAATACTATAGTTACAGTACATCAGAGTTTCTGAAGAGATTTTTTATATCAATGTGTGTGTGTAAATTCAGAACTTCTCGTCAAAATATATTCTAGGAATTTTTCACTGCAGGTGCTGTAATTTTTTCGTTTTATAGCATTACTAAAAAAACTAAAAATGTTCTTGCTGTTTCTTTCTCAATTTCAACAGGAATTTAACGTACTGTAATGCTGTCTAACTGCCAGTGCCATGTTAACTGCTAATTACGTCAAAATCATCAGAAAGGCATTATTTTGCTGTAGAATGGATCTGATCTGAACATTCATTTCTGAAATTATTGAGATTCATATTAATTTCCCTTGTCGAATGATGAGAACTACAAAACAATAAATTGTAATTTTTGAAAATTTTAATTAGAAGTCAGAACAATAGACATTCAGTGAGCATCGTCATAGACTTAAAAATTCATAAAAAAAAAAAAAAAATCTCATATTGGTTCTTTCATTAAGTGAAAGAGCAATTTTTTTTATCTTGTATTATAGATTCTTGTTGGATTAAAATTTCTGTACAATACAATATTAAATTATTAAAATGTACCAGAAACTTAAATGTTGTACAGCAGATTCATGGAAATATACAGACAAAGTAACATTAATACAGAATTGAACGTTATACGGTATCGTAAATATATAGTCGTGTAGTATACACCGACAAACACATTATGAAGCAATGTCCTCTCTGTTTCCTATACAAAAGGACATTTCCAGAACAGAGAGCAATTCTATTTGACATTACTTTCCATGACAACATTTAAATCTGACGAAATTGTAGACTAAACAAAATCACCCTGGGCAACTTCCCAAACGTGGAGTCGTAAGCATCAATTATATCTGGCTTTTTATGCTTTTCCCCCCAATCTGCATTCATATATTCGTAACGATATGAAACGTACAGCAGTACGTGTAGTAATAAACAAAACCTAGTGACGAGCTTTCGGGGCTGCCTGCAACATCTGCTCTTGCAAATGCTACAACGGGCCTCAGGCTGCTGCTGTGGAGTGTTCTCCATTTTGTGAAAGGGGGTTGCAAATTCCGAAATGATAATATTCACGATGCTTGTCAGTCGTGTCATAATGTTAAAGTCTGTTGTGTCAGTGTTTATATTTTTGAAGTTATTGCTGTAATGATGTAGACAGTAAATGTAGTTGAGTATATGGAAATAAAAATGAAAAACATATAGAGAAAGTCAGAGTTATAAATTTCTTTTACACAGTAAATAGATGACATATACTGTACCGTATCCTGACCTCTAAACTGCAATAATTCAGATTAGAATGGTTTGTTTCGAAATAGAAATTATGCATGATCTTGTGTGGTTGAAAATAAACCACTGAACTGTAACTTTTTTTAGATTGATATGAAACTCTTGAAATCAAATTTTGCTAACTCTAATATTTTGTAGAGATAACTATGAAAAACAAGTTTTATTAAGTGCCTAAAAGGCTTGTATTTAGTGAATTTAGATGCATTAATAATTAAAGTATGTTTCTGTCTTTGAAGCTTATACTTACTCATAAGCCACATCTACCTGGTTACTGAAAGTACTGCGTGAATCACTATTGTATTATTTCCATTTTGCATCATTTTACCCGCATTACTAATGAGTGCAATTAGATGTATACAGTTTCATGAATTTACAATACACAAATTCACAATATAGCGTATTTATTTTCTATGAAATATTTCGATTTCGTAATTGGTCTTGTTTCTCTTGAACACACACATTCCCAGTTCGTGATTACATTGGAATTTTTGCCCTTTCTGATATATAGTGTTACAAATCCAGTATTGTAAAATAATATCCTTGTTGAATGCAGTGTCTGTAGAAAAGCTATATTGGTTATATTATACTGTTGATGTGAAAGCCATCGATATTTTAATGCCAATTCTGGAATTAATATTGTGATGTGAAGTAGATTCTGTTTCTTCTTCTTCTTAATAGACTTTATTTTAAACCTTTTTCAGAATTCGTACATGTATAGTTGCAGTGTATGAACTATTTGAAAATGATATGGTATCTATAGTAATAGTTTCCATTGTCATTTGCACATACAACACACCATTATTGTTTTAGCTAATTTTGATAATTAAAAAGATAATCTAAGGGAAGACATTGTACATAAAATCATCATAATGACCACCTGGATGATACTGATGGGTAATTTTGCCTATAAGGACTTAAGGAGACTCATTTTGGCCCTGCAATTTATTAGAGACATCAATATAATGCAGTTTCGAAGGTATTATAGTTGATTAACCAGTGAAGATTTTTTTTTTGCAAACCAGTATGATTCATGACAATTATACATTTTAGTAACTCAGACACTATTACAAAACATTATTAATTCACTGTTTTGGTGTAGGCTATAACATTTTTGTTATTGACGAATTATTGATGGTGACTAAAACACTGTTAAAACTACTGTTAAATTCTCCGTTCAATCATCTCTTTACTGGAAAAGATCAACTCAAAGCTAGAAATCCTCCATGAAAAGATGATACTACAAATGAATATAATACTACAATCCCAACATATAAACTCACAGACTTCGTTACATTTTGGGAGTTCTTCCCGTAAAATGAGTTTAATAGCTCCAAGCTATTTGGCTGATAATGTAAATTCCTTCGTCATGTTCAACTCTCCTCGTTTCACGAAATAGAATTCGAAATTAGCTGTACCTTGTACTTTCCCTATTCACCTACATAATCATAATTTCGCAGAGATATCTTCCCCTCCTCTTCGTCTTTGAAACAAAGGGGACTATCGTCATTGTCCATGCGTCATTGACTCTTTAAACGAAAGAAGTTCCTATCCTTTTATACAGCCTCAGGGACTATCGCAGGGGGAAGAGCGATAAAAGAAACTTAATTCATCTTCTCAAACAAAAGAATCGTTCTACATTACTTTTATCTAATGTGCCGTTTAAGATATACATTCTTTTGCTGTATTTAGATTAATGTTCTTGGCTAAACTCCACCGTCAGATGGATCTTACAGCTTTGTATTAATTATATTTTTAAGCAAGAAACTCCTCACATTTTTAAGTGATGGAGAGAAATTGAATTTTCCTCTTTCTTTCTAACTTTCTCTCTCTCTCTTGTGTAAAGAATCGCTGGGGAATGAGAAGATCTGAATAAATTTAAGAAAGTATGGTAAAAAGAAGGGAAAAGATTTCGTATGTTTATGTTATTGTTTTTAGAAAGAGTATTGGAAAAAATATGAAGTAATGTGCATGATGCAAAGGTATCAAACTGGCTAACACAGTACAAATAGTAAATTTAATAACACATTTTTACTAAAATAAAATCTATCCAGTTATCGTTTATATTTTGTTCAAATAATTTTACAATCAGTAATCCTATTCCGCATTTTACTACTGTGTAAAATTTCTTATAAACTTATATCAGTTTAAGATATTATATAACATATATACTGTAAGTTAAAGTTAAAATACGTATAGAAAAATAATATACCGTTATAATCAACCGTATTAGTTCTACAAATACACTATAGTCTGTTTTCTTACACGTACATTTAATACACTTTAATGTCAATTCACAAAGGGATGTAAAAAATGATACTATTCAAGCAGACCGTAATGTACATATCTTTGTTCCAAAACCTTGATTATATTCCATATCGCATAAGGCTACTACTAAAATAACATGAATTCTTCATATCTTAAGAATCGTTGAAACTTTTCCACATTCAAATAACTTGAATTGATATTCACTTACGTTTTCTACCTCTGCGACAGTGCGACTTACTGTAAGTGAATTTCAAAGTAATTCCTTTTAAAGTAAATTCTCAAAGTTTATTTGTTAATACATTAGTTTCGTTAATCCAACAAAACTGTAAAGGTAGAAACATTCATCTTTTGTTGACAGTTCTCCATAAATACCACTTTCTCTGCAATGTTTTTGAACATTTTTTTTTACAAAAATCATCTGCGCATGAAAGAATTTCTCCATCATTCCTTCAACCCACATTCCACCGATCGACCCTTACCCTTTCCCTCTGTTACAGTGACCTGACCGTTTCATTTGTCATATATGATTCCACCGTATTGAATATTCCGCCTATCACTTCGGGAGAAGATTATCCTTTTTGTTAATTATCCGATTCGTATGCATTGGAATTCGTAATCTCCAGAGAGACTATCCAATTTCCTTTTCCCTCCCTCACAGAAAGCAAGAGGAATAAATCTCCTCCATGTATATTTCGATCATGCTTCCTGCTGATCCCATGCCTGCCTACCTACCACCCGCCTGCCTCACTGCCAGAAACTTTTTTTAACTCTCAGAGTATTGTACCACATTTACTTCTAAAAAGCACTGGGAAATGTAGGTGATTTCCTATAATAAAGTATTAGATTTTTCTCTCTCTCCATCACGCAGTATATTACAAGTGGTTTTGCATGAAAACTTTTGAAATGTAAATATAAATGAACAGTGGAAATAAAAATGTGATGTAAAAGGGAAAAGTGAATAATGAACATGAGTATCATTTCTTGCACAGTGTTCTTTCTGACTGATTTCGAGTATCGCTGCTTAAAATGTGACTGAGAAGCGTGATTTTACAATATGAGTACAATAGTTACATGTACAGATGTTGGTCTCTGTAAAAAAGCTGACTGTGAAAGCTGACATGTGAAAGCTGACTTCAAGCTACTGTCAATTCTGAAGAATATATTTCGAATCCACTATAACTATAAGGACTTAACACTTACAGACGGATCAAAAACTCTAATTGTTTGACTTTTACTTTCCAGTAAAGTAATGATGAGAGTACATAGTTCTAATTACGCAGATTTAAACACATCCCTCTCTGCGAAAATGTTAACCGTTGCGACTACTTTCCAATTTTCGCCCTTCACTATAATAAGAAGTCAACTACCACATGGGTTTATTCGTGTAAAATACAGTTAAACCTAATATTTTAGAGCATGTCTTAAGGAATACTGGAATTAAACAGGATTAGATAGTACTGAATTTACAAACATTTGCTACACAAATTTGTTTTTTGCTCTTATTTATTACTAGGAGTGTTGAATCTGAATAGCATACAAAATGTTAAAATAATTATTGTTGACTATGTAATCAGTAGTGGCATTAATCTGCTTCATATGAATCAGAGCATACGTAATTTACTACATTTCTAAATCGTACTATCTTTGTAACACATACAAAATTAATACGCATTCATAATTCTATTTGAAGGTGTTATTCAAATGCAGAAAAATTAAACACGTTTGTTTCCAACACAAACAGTTCTCTCTCTTTTTATAGTACAGCGCTTGATTTGTAAGGAGGATTGTATTATGATAATAGGTAGAAATAAAACGTAAAAGTTGTGTCCCTGAAGGAGTGTAGGAGCAGCCGTCATTGTACTTCCGACATGCACAGGGCAAGCAGGGAGCATATAGAAAAGAGTATTGAACAGCGACAACAATAAAAAACATCAGCTTGTAGCAGCAGGAAATTGCGTGACAGTATTTACGTTGAGGTGGTTTTAATTATAGAGTAATTTGTTGGGTCGTTTATAGAGATTGCTTTTCCCTTTCCTCATAATTAAAGGTCAAGTGCAGTACATGGTGTTAGAAAGGAGGTGCCGTTGATAAGAATAAAGGATTTGTTTATTACACTTGCAAATTAATTAGAACATGTTAATAGCAATTACGAATCGCCATTTCAAATGTTTCGTGTATATATCAATAACACACTTCTATGTATATACTATCCATATATGGTTAAGAATACTGAAGATTTTATGGAGAAATTACCTGAAAAAAATTGAGAAAGACGTCTTGATGGTGACTGTTGACGTGAAGTCGTTATTCACGAATGTTCCTGTGGAAGATACACTTCAAATACTCTCAAGGAAGTTGGATGAAAAGGATCTCAGCAACAAGGAAGATTTTGTAAAACTAACGAGGTTTTGCATGGAAAATTGTTATTTTCTATTTGAAGAGGAATATTATAAACAAATTGAAGGAGCCTCCATGGGATCATGTCTTTCACCTGTGTTTGCTAATATTTTTATGCAGGAAATTGACAGAAGAGTCATGCATGATTTTCAGAAGAAACCATTACTTTGGCTGAGATATGCAGTAAAACCTATTTAATCACTCAGATAATTTATTAAAAAGTATGCCCAGTTTTGAGAAAAGTAGACACTTGGTAAAAAGTAAACAAACTGAGTGATAACCTGTCAGACATGGGTATTGGGCCGCCGTTTCATAAACGGACACCCTTTTTAAAAAGTTTGTTGATTTTGGTTTGTTGAAAATTTAATAAAGGGGATTCGAATAAAATACGCCTTTCAATATAGTTAGACATTTTGGGCTCTCCGAGAAATTGAAGTTTGCTTGTTTTTAAGGCCATTTAAGGGACCTGTATTGAGTTATAATTACGTGAGAAGACAAGACACGATTGACCCTATAAATTTGGTAAGTCTAGTAAGTAAATAATGTGCATTTTCGTATTTATAATGGAGTAGGCTACATTCAGGCTTTGACAAATCATTACGGAAGACTACATCATAATGTTCGATTGAACAAACAAATCAAATTTAGCCTATTCAGGGGCAAACCTAAACTTCTAAATGATTCACACTACTGATTTACGTAAAAATAATTCCAAAATTAGGTTTTTTAATGCGTAAAATCAACCTGAAGGTGATGCAAAATTCGAACGCCAGACGGGGTTCGAACCCTAGATTTTGAAATTTTCATATGCTTCAAATGTTTATTTTGGACTGTTCCAACGAGATATTAATATATCTCGCCACCGTAAATTGTAATTGATAGGATAATAAATTAAATAATTAAATTAGCTTCCTTTTTTTGATATTTTATAATTTTTTGGTATGAAATATCACCAACGCCTCGAGCGCCTAAGCTAGCCAGTCTTTCGACGTATCAAAAGGGTTCTTATGAAGTATTTATCGTGTGCTATTTAATCCAAATTGTTAATGAAACGATGATTAATGATAAGTATATTTTGATGACTTCTGATTATCAAGCTTATAAAACCGTCGGAGCTGAGGTAACCTGGTATCCGGTGACCTGAGGTCGTTGACCTAGGTAATTCGAGGGGTAGGTTCCCCTTGTTTAATTATACCTCGAGCAGACGGTACTAAGTCTGGGACAAAAGAGAGAACCTTGGCATCTGTTGCATTGTTTTTATAAATTGTTAATCATAATTTATTGATATGAGCTATTAACATTAAAGACTTTGTTTCTGTATGATTGTTTCGTGAAGTAGTATATCTTGCTGTTTAAATCCTATTAATTATTCTAATTTTTGTAATATTTAAAAGTTATAACTTATTTATTATAAACCAAATTATGGGAATAATTTCCTATACCAGTGATTCACATTTTATTACGTAGCTGGGATGTGCCTCGGTACATCTCACACCGGACTCATCCGAGGAGACATGGTCATTACAAATCCTTGCTGGGATGACTCGTTACGTTTTGGGGGTGCTGATCACGATTAAAGTATATGGTCCTGTTATATCTCGTTTTATTTCTTCATGATATAATGTGTCTATATATTTTAAATGGTGGCAGCGGTGGGATCGTTCATTGTGGTGTAGCTTCCGTAAATGATATGTCAATGCTTATTTATTTAAATTTTCTTCTAATTATTTGTCTATTAGTGCTTGTATTTTGTTATCAGTGAATTATTCGATAGCTAAAAATTGCTATGAAAGTGTAGTGAATTTTGTGTTGTTTTCTTCTTCGTTTTTTCTCATTTATTTCGGCTTATTTTGGGCTGAAGTAAATACAAACTATTTCAGTCATATATTATTACTGTCTTGGGTTACTTTCCAAAGATAAACCTATAATTAATTTATTTACTGCCTTAACCTTGGCAATCCAACATATTAAAAATATTCGTTCATTTTCATTAAAATACAATTCAATTTGAAATATGAAACGAACGAAAATAGCTAAACGTAGGCTGAGTGAGACGTCTCCTGCATTGGGACGGCTCAACAAAATAGCTAAATCTGATACATTGGTTACAGAAGAAAACGACGAAAGTTTAGTAAATGAAAATTCTGTCGATCAAGAAAATATTTCTGAAAAAATAATTTCTCAGAACATCTGTTCCACTCCAGTAGTACAAAATATTTCAGATAAAATTATATCTAAACCTGATACCATTCCTTCATTAATCTATGATGATTGAAATGATTTTGAAACAGAAATAAAAAATTTAGTTAAAAAATATTATCCTAATGTAGATCAAAATAAAATTGACTTAGGTCTACCAAAAATATTACCCGATGGTGGTAAAAACACTGCTCCATCAGATGGACAGAAAAATATTACTATTCAAAATAAAGAATTAGTATCTGTTACAGATTTAGAAAATCAGAAAACAAAAAATAACAATAATGCTCAAACAAAATTAGATAATTTATTAGAGAAAGTAAATCAAATTTGCACAATGTTACCTATTTCTTCTGAAGCCAATGTACCAAAAGTAACTCATGATCCTCTTTTTGACGAGGACATGGAAATTAGAATCAACAATTTATTATCAAATTCTGTTAAACCAAAAAATAATATTCGATTAGAAAAACCGGAGAATGAAATTATAACCAATTCACCTAACAGCAGCAATAAGGAAAATGATTTAAGAGTAGAGGTTATTGCCAACGTAACAGAATTGCTGAATAATTTCAAACTCTCCATAATGCAAGAGATTAAAAAGAATAATCCTAGCGTCACCCCAATAATAACTAATAATGATACAATTAGTAACCATGAAATGAATTCTTCATTAAACTTGGGAGAATCTGCTCGACAATATCAGGGGGATCTCCATAATTCCATTAATACCAATATTTCAAACAAGATTATCAATCCTTTGATATCCATAAAAAATGTGCCAACCTTCTGTGGTACTGTATGTCACAATCGTTTACAGCGGATGATTTCATCCAAAGTATAGAATCATTTGGAAAAATGAGTGGCTACACTGAGTCAGACCTGCTTAACAATGTCATACCTTTAAGTTTGAAGGACCAAGCTTATGTATGGCTTAGAAATAGATCCTTTTCATCATGGACTATTTTCAAAGAAATTTTTTTAGAAAGTTTTCGACTACCTAAGTTCGAAAAGTATCTAATGAGGAAGATTGAAGAGACCGAACAACAAGTAGGTCAACCATTGGGAGACTTTGTAGAGAAAATAAAACT
>JAQIWE010001137.1:0-17060 GCA_034698565.1 Campodea plusiochaeta
CTAAAGTTTGTTAGTTGAAAATTTGAGAAATTACACCTATTTTTGGAAGTTTAAGACCGTATTTTATTACCAAACCTCTAAATAATATATTATTCTTAGAAATTCCAATGTGGTGTCATATTATTATAGAATGATTAGTAATTTTTAATGACCATTTTCCACCACTTTGTAAGAAGAAAACATCCATTTTCCTCCCTTAACAATTATTCATATAGCAGTGAAATGGTAGAGGTAGGTACAGGTGTGTTTCCAACAGAGATGAAGAAGAAGATAATCTAGTAATGTTCTCCGTCTTTCAAATTAACAAGAGTGATGTATGTTTCTTTTACACAATCTACAGTGGATTTATCGTTCTTTTTTTAAGTAGGTTACGATTAATAATGGGCATCTCTCCAAGTAAAACATGTTTCAATGTACTTGATGTTTAACTCATATTTTTATTTTTCATTGAACTTGCAGTAGGAAGAATTGCATTACAGGTATAGTGTTTTTTAAATCTTAAGAACCCAAATCGATTAACTCTTCATATTGTTTTGACAGTAAACCCATTGTTGTCCACTTGTTTTTGTGGTTCAAATTCTCTATTTTCTATGCAAGTCCCAAGAAAATCAAAGAATTTAAACTGACTAACAAAGGATTATCAGTTGACGGTTGTCAGAAACACCCTTAATGGGTTAAACGGTCAGGATTCTTATGATTTAAAATACAGTATACAAAGAAAATGAGCCATACTAAATGAAATGTATCCTCCTTATCACATCACTATTTTTCCTTCAGAAGGTAACCAAAACATGCAAATATGAATTCTTAGATCAATCTAAGTTGGTGGTTAAAGTATAATTCCAGATAACCTTTGGCAAAAGTTTGTTGTCTAAAGTTTTGAAGTAATTTAATTCAATGCTTCCGAAAATAAGAAGATGCAAAATTTAACCAAATTAATTTTGAAAATTGCGCTCATTATTTCAAATTAGTTAATGTAATACAAAGAAAACTGAAAGACGAAATTTTTCACCTATTTCGTAAATTTAACAGGCTAACAAAGTTAGAGGAAAGCAAGTTAGATTTCGCTAGGTAGATATTTTGGCGCTATGTTCATACTTACATTTGTTAAAACAAATCTTCTCTATTAGAAATATCTATCTTTTTCAATGACAATGAAATGGGTGGTAGACTAACCCAAGTTTGGTAATTGCAAAGCTAGTCATTATTTTGCAAATGGTGGAAGTTCAGTTCAATCTTCAACCACTTATGTAGATAAGTAATGACCATTGTGTGCAGAGAAATAAAGCTGAATATTTATATTTGCACAAATTAATAAAGAATAATCATTCAGAACTATTACACGTTCATCAAAATCATTCTTGAAGCCAACTGAAACATCATATTTAAGTAATAAATACAAGACCAAGTCTACTAATGACACAACTAACAGGTGTAAAATAATCAATTCTTCCATTCATACTAATACCATAGAAAGACGTGTATATATGTGTACCTGAATGTATTGTTACATTTGTATTTACTTTTCTTTTCCTTTCAATGTAATTTAAACAAAGTTCTCTCACTTCTATCACACTGTATGCCACTCACATCTGATTTCTCTATTCTTTTCTGAGTAAATAAGGTTTCAATCATTCGAGTATATATATTTTTTCTAAACGAGAACTCTTATTGAATATGATACCATATTGCAGGTTTATATTACATGTTGAAATGTAGAGTAAGGGATGAATGTCGACAGCCCATTGCTTTTAAAAGAGAATATTTTATAGAGGATTATTTTTCCGATACTATCTGTTTTTATATTCAATGATATCAAGTGCTCTACAGATTTTTTTGTCATTGTTGTTGAAAAAATATTTAATACGTTTGTAAGTGGACTAAAGGTAATTTTTTTATGATGTGTGATTTTTTCTATATAGTTATATATCATTAGAATATCTCTGTTGTATTTAGCACGAAGATTGGACGTATTGTAATGGCAGAATTTCCTTCAATTCATGTATATATTAATGATTCATCTTCAAAACTATGGATTAGACCACTTCAAAACACAATAAAATATTGGATTGACGTTTCGTATGCTATATTATCATACAATGTTTTTTGAAAATGTTTGTATGATAATATAGCAAACGAAACGTCAATTCAGTATTTTATTGTGTTTTGAAATCGTCTAATTCATAATTTGGAAAATAAATTATTATCAAGAAAAGCCACTGAATCTCCGAAAATCTATCATGTATATATTATTATATAGTCTTCTTCAGTTTCCTTTATCAACATGAAGCAAACAGAAAAAGCTAATTCATTCTTTATATTTTTCGAAACACATAGTCGTTTTTCCATTCACTTCAATGATTACAATTGTCCTGAAACATAAGAAAAGGAAACTAATACGTTTATTTCTTTTCCATGGTCAATTAGTAAAACTTTCGAAATCCCCTTGTATAAAGCGTGTTTGAAGTTCATAAAGAAAACAGGGAGAACTCTTAGTTTATTTCCACATGTGAATTCTCTTGTAAGTGGTGACATTTTAGAATTCCCATTGGTCTTTTATAATTCAAAAGTTACATATCATCTAATATTAACTACATGAGTGTGGTTAAGTCAACTTTCTATACGGTACTACCCTTGTTCTACAAAAGAAACAAATTCCAACTAAGGAGAAGTTTTCGTTTCCTACAGTGTATAAATGGCTAAAATTAAACTGCTTTTTAAGAATTAATGATCATAAATGAAAAAAAAAAAAAACTTTTTGTTGCTTAACGTTTTAGATAAATGGATTTTAACCACTAACTTTCAAACAATAAAAAAAACTTATTTGACTCATGCCACTTAATCTACGAAGGTGCAATGAATTTGATATTTTCCAAAGCAAATACTTATATCATATTTTTAGAAGTTCAAGGTTTTGTTTCAGCTGCTCTTGAAATCGAAATACATCTAATTATTATTATATGATATAGTTATAATTTTATATTTAGAGAAGGCAAAGGGGGACAATATACAACGTTAATATTAAGATGGTTTTACCCCTAGCGGTCGATACAACATTAAATACACGAATAAAAAATTGGGCATATGTGCGAATCGAACCCGCCGCCTCTCTTTTTCCGGGCGACCGCCTTAACCACTTGGATAACCTGCCACTAAGGCTAAGGCGCTCGCCCGGAATGCGAGAGGCGTCGGGTTCGATTCCCACATCTGCCCAATTTTTTATTTGTGTATTTAATGTTGTATCGACCGCTAGGTGTAAAACCATCTTAATATTAACATTAGTTATATTTTTGTTTATATATACTTATGAAAGTAGAGCAAAACATCTGAATATAAAATCCAACTGATGCAACAGGTGTATCTAGTATGTAATTCAAACTGGTTTCTTTTTTCCTACACCCGTAAGTAATGGCCGGTAACGTCTACGAAAACAGACATATCAAGTTCATGTCATCATTGCAAAAATAAAACTTTGATATCTTAACACTGTAACAGTGTTAGTCATAACATTTTATTCCGTTATGAAACAAACAGTTATTAAACATTTTCAGTTCTGAAGCAGTGTAAATTACATCTGTAAAATTAGAAACTAATAAATCGTTCATGACCAAAAATACCACAGTCTTATAAATTTTAATATATAAAATGTTTCAATAAATATGTTATATTATATTCCCATGATTCTTTTAAGAAACCTTAAATAATAACAGTATAAACATTTAATAGCCTTCAAGTAGGAAATAATGTCTTTCTCACTTCATTTCTGTAAGAACTATTGAAACACAAAAAATTGTAAGAACGGTAAATAAATAGTTTTGTAAGCAAAATGTTTTTATTTTCTGGTAATTTATAGTATTTGGAAGTCACTTTCAAACATTATATTGCTTCTCAGTAATCGTTATAGAACTTTTTTTCCTCTAAAACATATCTTCAACAAAGATGAATTGTGTACCTGGTATAGATACATTCCTAACAAAACCTAACAGCACAGTTTTCATTATGAAATGGTTTCCTACTTCTCTCACAGTAATAAACGTGCACTTTTGAAAATTGAAACTGGGTTATCGTGATTATTATTAATACACCTACACGACAATAAACAAATAACGAATTTTATACATTAATCATATTTACACAGTCAAATTTCCATACCAATATAGTACACGACATCACTTCATTATTTAATGTATTGGTGATTTATCGATATACGTCATAAAATACCACGTAAAGGAATCATCCATCTGCATACGTGCATTCATGCAGAGCTCATGGTCATCATACATGCAGAGCTCATGGTCATCATACATGCAGAGCTCATAGTCATCATTGTGAAGTTTATAGTATTTTGTTTATTTTGATGCAGGGATTTAATTTTAGCAAAGTCCAATAACCACTCTCAGCCCAAAGCATTACAAACTTTCAATATTTAGTTTATCGATCAATATAGCCATAATCCATGTAATAATGATGTAAACATGTATTACTGGACCTGAAATTTGCAGAGAGTTGTTATTGCTTTATATGGTAGGAACAAACACGATTTGTTTGCATTTGGTGAGAAATAAATAGAAAATCGAAATTAAGGGATAAAGGGATATGTGATGTGAATAACTCTTCGTGGAAATTGCAGAGTTTTTAATATTTTGGGCTTTACTGTACCTTGCAGTTAAGAGAGAGTTATATATAAGATTCAAATTCATGTTGGTCCGATTTTATTTAACTATTATAATTATGTTATTTATCCCATCCGTAATTGCAATAATACAGGTGTATATTAATTAATTCTCAAAACTTCTAAATGTTTTGAAATTACACTGACTCAAAATTCAAATTAAAGGAAGAAAATAATACTCCAATATACATGTAAATTACTCTCTACTGAGAAAAAAAACAATAAATATCTGTTTAACTATAAAATACGCAGAATAAAATCTATGATGGAAATATTTACTACAGAATAATCATCGGATCATTAAAAAAATGAGAGAAAACAATTTTCCGAGAAGTCGTTAAAAATTGTATTTCCATATTTTTCTCGCTTTCACATCATTTCATCGCCTTTATAAAAATTCCAATATGAAAACAAAATTTCATCACTGTCTCTATCAGACAACATATTTTTGTAGAATCCGCTTAATTTCAAAACATGTCCAATTTTATCTCTTGCAGTATTTTTACGATGTAAAAGAGTAATTAAATTACTTTAAGCATTATACATTTTTCAGTGCAGCAGTATTCTGGTGAAAGGAGCCGTTAGCTACAAATAGCGATATAAAAAGGTCTTGAGTTGATATCAGAAAGACTTATAGGCAATATAAAAAACATAAACCGTTTCTGCAGCTCTTGTGCACGTTACGAGCATGTAAAATAACTTTTTTGTTCAATTTTTTCATATCTTTCTGGTTCATAGCAGAAAACATTAAATGAAATGAAAACAAGTCCAAGGAGCATCAGTATATGCCAATATTATGTTTTCATAACAACATTTGATGCTTTATAAATGATAATCATGCTGAGTGACATAAGAAATACATAATACCCTGTAAAATGTATTCTCGAAGATTTTTTTATTTCAATAGATGAACAGGTTTATCCAGAAATTGTACTGTAATTTACGTAACTGCAATTATCGCATTGATTTAATTTGTAACATATGTTACATTATAAACTCCACAGTAAACTTTAAAATGTTATTTTCATGACACAGTTTTAGCTCTTTCGTAAAAATACATAATTGTTTTATCTAATAGGTCTACTGACTAAAACGGGATAACATAAAATCAAATTTCAAAAGTATCCTTTAGAATTAATCTTTGCTATTATCTCATATAATATATGGGTTTTGAAATCTCTAAAATCTTTTTTTTTTAAAGAGCAGAATCTTTCTAATCAGAAGAAGAATACTAATTACCATTTAATTCAAAGTAATTTTAGGCAAATCTTACGATATTAATTTAAATATCAAAGGTTATTACATTGCATTGAATACTAGAGGAGTATAACTATAGTATCCAACAGTCAAATGGTTTAGTATCCATATTCCCACAATCGAGGAACTGCCTTCACCCATTTGGGAAATAATGGTAAGGATAGGAAGAATGCATGACCGCTGTTTCAAACCGTGGAATTCCTTGAATTAAATAGTAAATTAGTCAAAACACTTCTATATAATGTAAAAAAACCGAATGTTATACAATAACTAAAACTTAAAGTTTGAAATATAAAACTAAGTACTGCATTATATTTTATATAATTGCTATATTACTATATTACACCATGTGATAATTGTAATTAAATCATATCAATTAAAACACTTCATTTCCTCACATTTCCATACCAATGTCGATTAGTATCCTGCTTCCGTATGAAACCTATGCGCTAGGTGTGTACGCCGGGCTAACATATCACACAGGGGTATTCAGTAGGGGAGGTAAGAAAAACTCTTTCAACACAATAAAAAGCATTGGCAATACTCCAACATTATGAAAAGGCAGAAGAAATATCAACATCTTTTATTATCAAAGTAAGAACAAAAAACATCAATGTAGGATTTGAAGGGAGCTAGAGACAAGTGCTGTATATGCGCGAAAGGTGTCAAAAGTAAGAGTCTTTCGTTCTCAAATCCAAATCATACCATTCTCTTCTCTCTCTTTCTCTTCTCTCTTATCTATCGACGCAAGTAGGACTAGACCTACTTGCATTATAGGGTGGCGAAATAGAACTAAAGCTTACGTGAAGTAAAAATACTAAAAATGGTTTAATGAAGTATGTATATTTTGAAAAACAAAGAACACCTTT
The DNA here is from genome assembly GCA_034698565.1 of Campodea plusiochaeta. Taxonomy (NCBI): domain Eukaryota; kingdom Metazoa; phylum Arthropoda; class Diplura; order Rhabdura; family Campodeidae; genus Campodea; species Campodea plusiochaeta. The sequence goes on from JAQIWE010001137.1 coordinate 6,799, forward strand.
CCGTGAGTGTATTTTTTTACTCCAGTTGTGTTATTTTATTACAGACAATAATAGTTCATGTATCGACTTCAAATAACTTTTTTTTTAAATTCTGAAATATTAACAGAATTAAAGTAGAAAAGGCACGATAAAACCAACATCAGCGCTTTTCTAATAGATTTCGACTAATATGAAGAAAATTCCGTTTATCTTATCTTGTTTTAAGTTATTATACTTTTTGTGCTACTCATTGAAACAATCTTCAACTAAAACGAAAAGACTCTAATACATTTCCTTGATAGAGGTAGTTGACTTACTTCATATATTAATGCTAGAAAATACATTATTGTTTCAAAATAATACCTTATTCCTTTGCAGTTTCTCTTAATAATTACATTTCCAATGTATACAGCAGTTTAATTACCCTCTTGAATACAGCTCAATAACTCTAAAAGTCTAAATCGTAATATAAATACTGAATATAAATACTGAAATTCTACAACAAATTAAGAGTATTGTTGTAGAAATGTAGACTATGTCTAGTCTCTATGTAAATAGTAATAATGAATATTGTTTCATACTAATTTATAATTTATGACTTTTGCTGTATCGCAATGTTTATTTCCGTCCATAAAGATTGAATGACTGTCGGAGTTATATGAATGTGCTGGTTAATAATTTCAAAACAAACAAGTGTTCTTAATTAACTTCATGTTGAAAGTGACATTAAAAAAATATGAATTCTGTAAACATGAATGAAATGAAGCGTTTTGAAGAGATTACATCTTTTAATCATCAAATTCAATTTATTCATATTCAATACAAATATACTTTAAATGAAAACATTAAACTTAAACGATTTTCTTTGAATTTTAATTTTGTAATATTATTTTCGATTATCTCCATAGAGAGAAAGCAATAGAATTAACCTTGGTTTTGGTTCGACTGAGATTGAAGTTTATGTTACAATTTGAGGTTTTATTAATAGCATTTTCACGAATTAACAACATTACAAAATGACATTCCACTGTCATTAGAAAATATTTAACTTATTTCAACAAATTGAAGTTGAATAAATATGCACCTACAAAATAAAATGTGGTGTACATTGATTTTTTCTTTGTTCATAAGGTAATATGTATTCGATTATACACACTGGAATATTGTGTTTAATGCGTTGCATTCAGATGGCAGTGAAATTAATAATTAAAAAAAGTACCTTCCCCGAGACAGTTCATTCTAATATTTAATCGGTTTCGTTTCTTTATCTTTTTAGTGACAAATACTGAGCAGTACTGATCATTCACTAATTTTCCATCTAGAAAATGAGCATCGTTATATATGTTGTAAGAACAGACATAAAGGTGCCTAAACATAAAATTGTAATTTTACAAAATTATATTCCATAAAATATTATATTGTTTTCTCCTACACCCAAATACCACTTGCGTAATCCATTCTATTTTCTTAACTGCTTGTAATATTTTATGCATTTACACATTTACACTTCACTGCTGTTTTAAAATAACATTCCATATTACTGTTTTATGGTACATACCATTTATTTATACTCCATATAATAGATGCTTATATATGGTTTTCTAATATTCCAATAATGCTTTTACGAGTATATCAAAAACCGATAAACAGCAGATAAAAGACATAAAATTAAATAATCAAATGACAATCTTAGGATTTAAAACGATAAAAGAAGAAACGACAGTGACGATTTAAAGAAATACGGTACTTTCTGATATATAAAGTTCCCAATGTTTAAAGATTACCTGTTTACGCCCTTTGATGTATGCCCCGGCAAAATATTTTTGTTAGTTTGATGATCTTTAGCTTCTCCTTAACCTAATTAGAACTAACCTGACCTTGAACTAGCATTACCAAATTTACAATCTAAAGTTATATAACATGAGTTTATAATAAGCAGCTTTCACCTATAATGGCCTGAACAAAGTTTGACAATTATTAAAGGGCTAATCGAAGCACTTAATAAATAAATAAATAAATCAAAATAGTCTCGTACAAATATTTCCGATTACAAAGTAACCTTATCTCCTAACTTGGAAACAGTGGTATCAGCGGAAACAGACCATTTCCATGGAAGTATTCTCCACATCTTCACATCGTGTGAAAATATATGATCCATTGCCCCCTTATCCCTCTCTACTCTTAAGTGCAGTGGAATGTTCGAGAAGTGTCTTAATGTCTTCAACTAAAACTCTTCCTTGTTAATGGAAGAAGATTACGTTATCATCAAGCATGAAATAGATCTCTACAGTACATACAACAGGTTCTTATTCTATACTTATGTACTACTCATGTATGCTCGAAGGCTATAGTAAAGGGGAATATTGTAATCAAGAGGACAATGGTTTTCAAATCATAGAAGTTTATGGAGTAGTTAATCATGAAGTGTTTTTGGGTGTAGATAAGAGTTTTGTTTATCTGAATTTGCAGTCTGATGAAATCGTATGTTAAATTTAATTACATCTAGAAACAAACAGACTGATCTATTTCACAGTTTTTGATGGAAATTTGAAGTTAATCTGTCTGTTATGGTGCAACGTCTGCTAAAATTTAATTATTTGTGTTAAAATATACACCGAGGGGTTGTTCACTATCGTATTGCGGTGTACAGGGTTGACCGTATTGCAGGCGTATTGCAACCATACTACAACGTATTGCGTATTTCGGTGTAAACCAAAATTTTAAGTAAACAACCTCTCAATATATACACTTAATGCTAAGTCGCATTACTTAGCATAATAAAAACGGTACAGAGAGTGCACGAAGCTCGACGAAAAAATTTCAGAATTATTCAAATCTATTACTGTTCATCTAAAAGATTTGAATGCTCCTTTTTATCAAGCAGAATAATTATGATTTGTTTATTATTATTCAAAGGAACGCTCTAAAAAACATATTTGTCGAATTCTGTCGTTAATATTAAATACTTATACATTATTTCACACCTTCTGATAATTAAAGAAAAATGTGACGTCATGTCGAATGATTTTACAGTGAGTTGAAACAGTTTTAACAGGGATACCCTATGAACAACATAGTAGTTATAGATCTGCTAGAAATGCTCAGCACGGAACATGGATCCAGCAAGGGGATTGAAGTTTTTTTTTATCTCATACACAGCAACAAGTTAATTCATGTACATGCTGTACTCCTCCAGCGCTTTGATTCTATCTTTTTTTAATGAATATTTTAGTGGAAAATCTGCAAGATTACATTATGCTATGCTTGAAAGCCTTTTTATCTGTTAAACAAAAGTAAAATAGTTTTTTAAAAAGCTTTCAACAATTTTTCTTTAATATCATAGATATACATTGCAAAGTAAAAAGTTTTGTATGCAACATATTTTGAAAAGAAAATAGAGAGGAAATAGAAACTCGCGATAGTATTCACTGAGTACATTTTTAACTAATTTTTTTATTATTATTGTCATTCTATTTTCAGAAACTGACTGAATTACATACTATACGTAATTGTGCACATTTGAAGTTTCCAAATATAGTGGAATAATATTCATATATTTTTCAATCTGTAGTAAACATATTTTATTTTTAACATTGCCAATTCTTATAAAGAACATTCCTCTATCTCCGTTAAAGTTTAGAAGTTATCTGTGAACAGTAAAATTAGTGCTAACAGGTTTGTAAAAATTGAAAATCTGAATTCACTTTAAATTAAAAAAAAAAATGAATCTTTAGTTTATTGAAACATTCAAAACTCGGAAGTGGCTATTGTGTAGTAGATAATCGATCTTACAGGTTGTAGAGATTTATCATCTTACACAGCGCTGTATAACCAAACATAATTTTACATTTAATATCTACGACCGAATTTCTAATAATCCCATTTAAAAACAGCAAAGTTCATCCACAAAACAAACACATACAAGAAACTCTTTTTACATAAAACATTAAAATTCCAAAGACAAAAATACTGAAATTTGAAATATTGATGTAATAAAATATTCCCTGGAGACACTTCCTCGACCATTCTTTCCATTTCCGCGCATGAGCAAATAGATTGAGGATGACCAAAGCTATAAAATAGAATGTCACTATACTACTATACCATCGTATCTGTCACGTAAGACCCAACAGATAATACATTAAACTTTTTATGAATATCCAGTAAACCTTCATCCATCCGCTTGGCAGAGGCTAGTATATAGTGTTCATGTTTAGTCTTGTAATATATGTCAGATGGTAATGACGCATTACGTTCATATTTAAATGATTCATATAGTTTGGTGTGTCAGTTAGTTACTCAAAAATCACTTTAACACGACAAGTGACGGGATAAAGAGAAATTTTATCTTTTTTGGTTATGTTTTTTTTTTTTCATATTACGCTTAAGTGAATCTTCTTTTGATCGTTGCATTTTAAATTTAATTGGTTTAATTTTAAATTGAATTGATTAGTTTCAGTTTTTTTACAAGAATTAATATGATTACGTCGTTTCCAGAAATTAACTGGGATTATATACTTTTTTCTGATCAACTCTATTCATACTTACACATACTTTCCGTTCCGATGCATTCAGTACAATATAATGTAAGGTATTATAAATCATTTGTCCTGGAAAACTATGTATTTTCCTTTACTTGTAATATTAAAATTATTTATTTTTCGGAGTATAATGAGCTCATAATGTGAAATGTCATTTTTATAGATCTATAATATAGGTGTGATACTTCAGATGAAATATTGGGAAAGATCGCCTCAATACCACATACAGCATCTATCAAACTACTTATAACATTGAGAATATGGAGATTTAAAAATAAGTTCCATCACTATAATATAGTGATACTGTTAAAGGTCACAAAAGTATTATCATTGTCACATAAGAAGGGGTACAAATAAATAAATACTCCATAGTAGTGAAATTATTCAGATTTACAATTTGTAATATTTTAACATATAATTACAAATTACATAATGGCATCAGTATCTTTCCATTGGTTTAATCCATTATGCTTTCTGAAAACTTCTAAAATGAAAAAATAAAAACCATTCTTAAAGGAATCTATTTGCAACACGCCCCGCTGTGAGGCAGCACTATGCAGTCAAAGGAACTCGATAAAAATAAAAGAAAGATCAAGACAAACTATTTTGAAAGTGAAACGTTGTACTTATTTATAAACTGTTCTACAACGACACCGGCCAAATGGAAAAATTGAAAAGAACAAAATTCATAAAAGACAATGGACCAATGTTATAAAGTAGACAACTAGACGAGGTAGATTTACGTACCTTAACGTACTAGAATAAATAGATAATTGTGATCAAATGACCTCCTCCTCCCCCCTAAGAATTTCCAAATGAGGAGTGTGAGAGAATGTCCTGATTCTCGTGTCTTCTTTTGTTTTTTCTTTCGAATATAGTGGTGTTTTGGCAATATTCCAAATTGCGGGCTGACTGTTCTCGGCATGGCAAGGTTGGGACATTTTCTTTTCTTTTTTTTTTTTTAAATGGCTTTGTGTACTTGAGCTCTTGTATTTTATTTCTTTAGTACGATTGGTCTTCTTAGACATTTTGCCAGACTTGGGGATAATATTGGACACAACGTAGTACATTGGACTGTTGAATAATATTGCTTTCATTCAACTATTTATTTTCAGATTGTGGTGTACTTTTGTTTGAATGAAATTGTAACAATGTAATAGGTTTTTGTATAGTTTTTTCTGATAAATTTGAAAAGAAAATTGATGAGAATGTATCCAATTTCATAATAGTAAAATGTACATGTGCAATATAAAGCAGTATGGCTTATTTCTATACAATAAAGTATATTATTCAGTTTATTTACATTATTTTAGAACAGTAATGTAAAGCACCCTAAGGTTTAAGCTATTCACTTTATTTATTGAGATGCCTCATGTGATTTCAGAGGATGTCAATTTCCACTACAGATGAATAAAACAGAGATATTGACGCAGACTCGATCACAAGACTTTAGTGTGATTAAATTTTGAGGGCGGAAACAGTGACTACTGTGAAATTGAAGTTACCTATTATTTAAGAAAACCTCGTGTATCAGTAATTTATTGGATTCAGTAATTGATATTATTACATGCTCTTTGCTTAAATCTATTTTGAAGTAAGTGAGGATGATAAGAGTAAATGATGACGATAATTATTAATTATATAAATTACCTAAGGAATAATTATCTAAAACCGATAAGAATTATCTAAATACGATATTCAGATACAGTTTTGTTGAGATATTTTTATTTTGTAAGAAATTGTGAAGTTGGCAACTTTTATTGTTTTATGTAAAGGTGTTTACTGATCTGGTGGATAAACAAATACAAGCAAGATGATGCAATGACATTCCAGTTATAACTTACTCACACAAAAACTATTTCTCTTCATCCACAAAACTTTGTTAAAAAAGTAACTTGATACGGTTATGACTTCAAATGGGTATATTGATCGAATATATTTAATAAAGAGGAATTGACTTTATACAGAATTTATTGAAAGTAATAAACTTATAGCGAAGTAATTTGTAATTTAAATTATACAGTCAACTTTACAAAATTAATACGATAAACGATTTTTCGATTAAGGAGCAAATGAAATCATGGAAGGAACTAAACACAGTTTAGTTTTTATAGCTAATATCACGTACTTAAAATGTATAAATGTATCGTACCAAGTTACTTTTATTGTAAAGTAACTTATCCTAATGAAGTTAATGTAGTAAATTAATATAAAAACAAAAACAACATTATAGCAGAATCTCGTCCTTATATCATAAATGGATCATTTTTTAGCAAAATGGTACATGATGTATATTAATATTAGTAACTTGTTATCATATTCTTCTAGTCTTTTGGAATTCGTACAAAAACTATTGAAAACTATAAACAGCTAGAATTAAATCTCATTACTCTAATAAAATTGAAACACTGAATTAAATTAATTAGAATAGAAAATTTCAATCAACCAAATAAACTCCGATACAAAATCAACGATGATAATTTAATGCAAATTCTTCACAGAATAGTTCTTGAATGTTCCATTTTCGACGTATGGCGACGTTCCTTTTGGCGCCCTCTGTACCGACATATATATTGGTGTGGACGAAACCTAGGCCTTCCCACTTCTGGTTTAAACTTCGTTCCTACGGGCTAGCAACTGGAGAGAGAAAAGTCACATTAAAATGGTGGGTTTTTACAAAATATTTAGTGAATTTTGTGATCTGTGATGTGAAAAACTGTTTGTGATTAAAAATTTTCGTTATTTTGTGTTGTGGATTTTCGAATTTTTGTGGTGACGTGACGGAATTGTCGAATTTTGCCAATATGGTTGCCGAACAAGTTCTCAAAAAGGAGCTTGATTTTTTTTTTTTTGTATTTTGTTTTTATTGAAAGGATCAAATATCGTGGAATTTATTTACAATGAATTAGCAACTTACACTATTATTTCATAAGTGAAAATATTTGTTTAGTTTATTTTTAATACTAATGCTAATTTATTTTGCGAAATAGATTGGAATATGACAAGTAGTACATTATATTTGTGGTATTGTTAGTAAATTACAATTAATTCTTTGACTCCTATGATATTTAGCGTAACACCCTATTTAAATTAATATTGTGAGATTGACATGTTTTGTTTTAGAATTTAATATTAGCATTCTCTTTCTATTGTTATGTAACTAAATCACCAAAAATTCACATAATAATAATTCTGACAAGAATAAAAGTGATTTACATAACACTTTATAGAAAATCTGCTAATCCTTTCTTTACTATTACGCACATTGAATTAATGTTTCTTTTTTGCTCATTCAAAAGGCAATGAGATTGTTAAAACAAAAGTTCATTTAAATTTAGTAAACTTACTGATTAGCCCGGTGACTAAAACTTACGTAATTGGGACAACAATCCCATTTTTAGCTTCGGAGCAAAACTCTAACGTTACAAACTATGCAAAACCTAATAAGGCTATATCGTGAAAAACAAATTCTTACGATGTTTTCAACGTCGTTTAGAAAATATATCGTATCTTTTAAATTTGAAGGAAATATTAAAGAGAAAATGAAATTTTATTTTTCAGGCATCAGATCTCAGCGCCAGAGACATTGACAGTAAGTATTTCTAAAATTAGTATTAGTTGATAAATGTAGTTTTGTCACAATAATAATGTGAAATCAATTGAAATTACTTTTGATTGCCTCTTCGGATTTCATTTCAGATATATATGCTCTTAATAAATATAAGTTGTAAAATTGCTCCTAAATCTCAACATAAACGATCTAGACTAAGATATTTCTAACTTTGAAATAAAATATAACTTACAAAACTGAAAATTGTCAAATGAGTTTTTATAAAGCTTTTTTTTTTATGTGAAATTGATTTCTTTCGTATTATACAGTTAGGAACTGATTAGTTATTAGAAAGGTTCGGGTAAAGTTGATCAGATTTTGCAATGTTCGATTTGAGAACGAATTTTTTTACCTGAAATTAATGAGGTATTACAAGTTTTTTTTTAGGTGAAATTAAACTCATGTTGTATTTTTTTGATATAAAAAGCAAAACTGATAAATCTGTAAATGATTCTTACGTAACGTAACCGTGAGTGATAGTTTTAAACTGAGTAACTGTAAATGACTGCTTTCAAATGATTATATAACTGTAAATGACTGCTTTCAAATGATTATATAACTGTAAATGACTGTTTTAAACCTTGTTAGAAATCTGTTATAATTTCCTATCATAATTATTCACATGAAATAGCAACGTAATGATAATGAATCATAAATAATAATAAGAGTCTTTGAACTCGATTGCATTTATTAAAAGAAAATCAAAAGAAATTCGCCAAATGTGTTAATTTATTGAAAATGACTTTATTTAATATATAAATAAATAAAAATGGAACTAAAAAACTAAATATTTTACAATGACCGAGTTACTCAACCTAAAAACAAAAATTAAAATAGCATTTTAAAATACGAAACTAATTGTCGAAAAAAATCAGCCTCCAAAGAATGTATTCTTATTTTACCAGGCGGGTCGTGTATTTTTAGCCTCTTCATATATGGCCAAGTATCTCGAGGGGGAGGGGGGAGAGGAGTTCGGAAAGGGGGAGGGGAGGTGAATAGATAAACTTACACTCAAAGTATTTTGGGATGCTGTAAAATTCTAAGAAGAGCAGGATGTACAATGCAATTGCGAAGGAAAATACACGCTTGGGAAACGTACTAAATTGTTGTAATAAGTTTAGTATTTAAGGTCGTTTTAGTCCTTTTTGATCAGTAGCTCGCCGGTAGAGAACTCGCTTTGAATTAGTTTTAGGGAAACTTTGTTTCAATTGCAAAATAATACGTTTTACCTGGTTGTATAAAAACTAGAGTATTTCCTTCTTGATTCGATTTCAGTTTATTTTATGATTAAAATAGTCGTATAATACACGAGTATAATGATTTATACTTTTATACTTTAATATATAATTATAATAATTTCTATACTTTTAATTATTATTGCTGTTAATATGTTTTTACAACCATTTTCAATTATAGACTATTTATATTATCTTCTATTTATAATAACAAAACGTTAATAAAAACGATGATTAAAAAGTTATCAGTTCTATCAATATGAGTATATGACAATCTCTTTTGCAGCCGGAATAAACTCATCTTCATTACAATTTTTTTCGAAGCAGAATTTCTGCCCACTCACGCAAGGGAGTGGGCAGAAATTATACCTCGAAAATATATCGATAATGTTACTTAAAAACACAATTCCTCCAAAATTTAATTTTACTACTAATGTAAATATTTAGAGAACAATTAAATAATAATCACAAGCAGGTTTAATATTGTTGCTAATCATTATTATTATTTTTTGTGCAGGAGCGAAATTCGCATTTTCCATTTATGATTTCGATGGATCAGAAGCCGTAGATGCATTCTACATTGGTGATATCCTTCGTGCCCTCAACCTTAACCCAACCAACAAATTGGTAGAAAAGATGGGTGGAACCAAAAAGAAGAGTAAGAAAAATTTAAAATATTGTAAAAAAAAAAAATCATAATTCAAAACATTCCTCTATATACAATAATATTTTCCATGCTTTTGTACTCACCTCATCGTTTTACCTAGAAATCTCCGCTCCTATTTAGCGGTAGTAACATTAATTTTGAAATATTAGGTACAGACTGGCGAATAGAGAATGTCAATAAAATATTACTCAATTATACAGCTGCATTACGATTATAAAAGAAAAGGTGAA
>JAQIWE010001138.1:0-17054 GCA_034698565.1 Campodea plusiochaeta
GGCGTGGTGCTGACCACACCATCTCCAATTTCTGTGTCGGGGTTTAGAATCCATGGACCCTTACATCCGTGCACCCCCAGTGCCTATGGCATGTAGCGGGATAAATTTACCTTTACTCTTATTAAGAGAAGATATGTGAGTACTTATACGAGTTACTTCTGGAAATGAAATAATAAACTGTTAATTTAAAGCAGTTCCCCAACAGAGGTAATTCACTCATGGATTTCAGCAGTATATACAAATAAGAGAAGTTCTTGTTTGGAGTTCGCGAGGAGTTCTTGTTTGGAGTTCGCGAGGTGTTCAACAGTTCACGTGTACAATTAATTAGAAATTTTCCTAGTTGCTCATAAACAGACTTAATTTAGATACCGGAATTATGGAAATTTCAATAATCTTAATTACTCAACTTGAGGAAGATAAAACTCTGCATCTTCTGTACAGATATTACCTCTTTATATAATGGAGTTTGATTAATATTCTTTCATTTTAGGTTAGAATCAAATAAAAGCATTAGTGAATATTATATAGTGATATAGTCATATCTTTTGAAGTTTCTGCGTTGTATCATAGTACTATTTACACGGTGTTCACGTATTAACCGAACGTTTCAGAGCTCCTTAACCAATACAACGATGAATAATGTGGTAGCAATGAAATAATCTTCCATTGAATTATTCAATATTGGAAGAAAACAAAATGATGAAATTCAAATTAGTAATATAATTACTGGCTTATTATTTGGTTGCATATGATATCAATAATAATAAACCTTACAATACTTATTAACATTCATAATTATGTTGTTCCCAACTGATACTATGTTATCGTATTTTAACGAAGACAATATGCCGTAAATTCCAAGTTATAAGATCAATACGATCTACATGATAGTATCGCACAGTGATGATGATATCGAATTCCCCACTGAACAACCATGACCACGCGCACGAAAGAAGAAGACAACCTGACATTACTAAACCTTCTGCCATTACCAACATTACAACTCTAAATACATTTTTATGAATGAATCCCACGTATCTCATTTACGAGATTCAAAATTGATTAGGAAAGTCATTAACTAAGAATGAAATAGTATCCTCCGAAGTCACGTGACTCTTATTGATTCTGTGGGCGGGAACTGAATGAACTAGAGCAGCACTGTCGTCGTCGTTGGAGGCAATGGAAAAAGCCGGTTAAAATCGAGCCTCGAATTTCGCGGCGTCCTGACGAGCAAGTATTGAACACATGCGCGCCGACTGTGACTGGGCGAAGAAAAAAAAAATGAGTCTGGGGAACGAACGATTTCAAGGTCAAAGGGTAGTATAGCGATCGCGAACTTTTTTATTTTGCATTTTACGACCAGTTTTTTTCTGCCGGCTTGCTTATAGTAATGTGGGCATAACTCTGAGACTTTTATTTCTCTGACAAAAGTTGAAGTTGGCGCAAATCCAACGTGAAGGAAAAGGAGTCGGTGAAGTTTAAAAATACATTTCCTACTAGCTTTAGTCTCATCCGAAACTTAATACGGGTTTATGGGGAGAGAATACTTTTCCTATATCAGAGTCAGAAACTAAAGATTTGTTCTAAAAGAATACTATTTTATTTTAAATAATTCGAAAGTAATCTTCTGATTTAAGGGTTTATTTTTTTAATTATGAATTATTTTCTCTTTTCGGTAGAGGTATGAATTTAAGTTATTCCAGAGTAAAGTATTTTTGTTATCATAAGAAAGATTGTTTATTTTGAGTTGCAATTAACACTCTCTGAGGAGTCCGTAAGCATAAGTTACGTCATGTTTCGTCACCCACACAAAATTCCAGGATTTTCTCAAACATTTCCATGCACACATTACTATTTAATTATCCACATTACTATTACAACGAAGTAATGAATTAGCTGCAGGGTCAAAAGTCAATTGAACACCTGTACAATCATATATACTTCTCTGTAAATATGGATGAGTGAAACATTACATTTCCATACTGTATATTAATGAGAGCAAAAACAAATACACAAGAATTAAATAAATCATACTGCTGTTACTATTATTGAGTTATCTTATTTCGAAAATTTTTGTTACTACTATACTAAAAAGTATAAATTTATTTCCAGAATATCTTTTTCAAATAATGCAAATATTATTGACTAACGTAACTTCTTCAATTCTTATATTATTTATATTACAGTTTGATACTCCAGATCGAGGGGGCGGGTGATGCGCGCTATACAGTAAAACTGTATACACTGAACTGAAATTGAACTGCACTCTCCAGAGTTCACTGGAGTCCACAATCCAAGGTACATTCAACAATCCATTGGATCCGATATGGAAGTCACAATTATTTGTTTGGATCCTTGATAATTTCGTAATATATATTACAATATGTACTCTTTAATCAGCTAATGGAATATTTGCCAACCAAAAACTCATAAAGAGTGTCAAAATTTGTCGAAAGTAAATATCCCATATTACGTTTTTATTAAAATAATAAATTAATTATTGCATAATAGACTACAAACTGTGTAAGTTAAAATATTAATTACCGCTGATATAACTTTCATTTAATCTGAACTGATTAAATATTTACAATATGGAAAGAAATGAAACATAATTATATTTAATCCTGGATTAGAGCTAAATATTAATAAAGTTATTTCAAATAAAAATGTCCAAAATTGGAAGATAGAATTTCCAGAACTTCCGGTAATACCTTAACTAACCATCCTTATAATAGACCAATCCATAAACCAGTCACAAAACTCAACTTCATCGCTGGTAAAAACACAAAAAACATGAAAAACCTGAAAATGACACATAATTTTCCCTAAGAATGATGCAATAAATGTTTTTCTTTTTACCTTTCCTCCGATGATCATACTGCTGCATGTCTTCGTATCCCTGCTTCGTATAGTTGTATAGTTGCTCATAATCCGTACTGCCGATTCCTTTGCCTTACTAGGTACCGACGCTACACAGATTCGTCAGCGCAGGCGCAATCGATATTGGCGGGAGTTTCGTCAGGAGGGAAAAAAATGGCCGACGGAATCACGTGGTCGTCGACGGAAGTAGAATTCAAATGAGGGAAATCTGTAGGTTGATTATGAGTTCGGTATAATTAGGTAGATTTGTATTAAGAAAGGGTTTACAAGATTAAATTAATGTATATGCTTGTTTTGCTGGTACATATTTCATGTAAAAGTTTAGCGGTTTCAGATTCCAAATTCCGAATGAGACTCTTATCGATTTTTTTAGTAGAATGGAATTTCCATGACTGTAGTGGCATTCCTCTCGATAATTTCGTATAGGAAGTGATAATCTTCATAGGGAGTGCGGATAATTTTTGTATATAGAGGAATTCGGGAATAACTATAATAATGAGAAAATAATTGTACTAACGAGTAAGTGGCATTTAAAAGTAGTTCTCTTTAATTTATTTAATATCATAATGAACTTATATCGTATAGTTTGAGTTACAACTAATGATTAAAATATTTTTATTTCGTTGATAATTCACAAAATACATAATGATGCATTACCATATCAAAATTGACGCGTATAGTGAAGGATAAATAAATATAATTTAATGTACTGTACTGTAGTCTATTAAGATTTGTGTCATCATATAAAGCCATAACATTTTTTAATTGAAAGTGTAACAATTTCTTAAATTGACTTTTGCTTGGTTTGAAAGTGTATAGGCTTAATGCACCTTTTTAAGTATTTTAGTATGCTGTCGTATATACATGAAACAAAAATGCTTCTCAGAACCATTCATCAAAATGAGATGGCAATTAATTACAAACCTTTCGTGTATAATTATATATCCTCCATAGTTAATACCTAACCTAACTTATATATCCAATATCCTCCATAATTAATTAATACTTATTATAATTCAAAACAATGTACATTGGAAAATATTTTTCAGAATATACCGTATATTTTGATTTTCGTGGACTTTAAAGGTTCATTGTTTTTCAGCGGGAAGTCCCGATTTCCAACACAGATTCAAAGTCCCTTGAGAATCGAGTACATTAGAGAACAAAGAAAGTGAAACGTGTCTTGTGTGTTGTAAAATGGAACTGCCATGCTGAAAAATATTACTGGTTTAAGAAACCATTTTACTGAAATTCGATATGGATAACTCAGAAGTTAAATAATAACTTATTAGTTATTACGCGTGTGTTTCAAAAAATAAGTTTCACCCTGCCACAAAATCTGAACGGAAGGTGAGAAAAATGGAACACGTACCATCTGGAAATTACATCTTTACTCTATTTATCAACGTATTCATCAAAATTTTCTAATCATTAATCCCACCGTGACACCAGCTTTTCTAAACAGTTCATGTAAATTTCCCCTCGAAACTCTAAAACATTCTTTTCAGCATTATTCCTGACTTCATTATCATAAAAACAATCCCATAGCTTTTTCAATATGTTCATCTACAATAACAAAATGATGATAATTAAAGGATAAAAATGAATTCGGGATGTAAAACACAAATTTTCTGTAGGAAGTTGAATTTGCATGGCATTAGCACCTCGGTACTCGGTAGACTTTTGTGTAGAGTTGCATAAGTACAAGAAAATAATTTATTTGCTGTGTTTTCGGCTCTTACATACGTTAATATCATAAGTCTTTTTACACTAAATGGTAAAAACAATTTCGAAAAAAGAAATCCAAAATTGTGATGAGGCTAAAACGTGCTAATAGACATTTGCATTAACAGTTTAGGGAAATTGTTGTGAAGGTTGTAAAAATGGTAGGAAAATTTTGATGAATATCTTATTTAATAGAGCAAAGATGTGCCTTTCAGATGGTATATCTTTTATTTTTCTATAACCCCTAGGTGAAACTTATTTTTGAAACACCCTCGTAACAAGAAATAAGTTACTTGTTACTTATTCTGTTATTCAGTTGCCATTTTATTCTAGTACGAATAAATAAAATTTAAAAATAATGTCCATGATTTTAAATATTATAATTAACAAGCACGCTTAAATAATAAGGAATAAAAATATTGTTATTATGTTATTTCTGATTGTGAGGACAGTTGTTTATAAAGGGGAATACATACTTTCGTTAATTTATTGGAGATCTGATTTGACAAATTTTTAGTGACTGAATTTCAATTTGAATTTTTACATCATTACCGCAAACTATGATACTTTTATCTGACTATAAGAATATGCCAAGAAGAAAAGAAGTCAAGACTCTTCGAAAATTAGCTTCATCACAATTTGGCGAGAAAATTCTGCGATGTACAAATGACCATCTCCTGTCTTCAAAATGTGAGTATTGTATTGAACATTACGGATATGAAATGTGCTTCCTAATGCGACAACTGAAGATTCTAATATCTGAAACAACACATGATTCAGCAGTTGTCACTTACCAACAAATATTTTCGATAGCAAACTCAGCTAAGTTTTATCATCAGCAAAGAAATAAATTTGAAACCGAAGGAGAAGTCCGTTTTCAAGCATTCAATCTTCATAGAGAGTCATTACAGATCCTGTTAGCGTGGATTTTTGATAATCCTAAAATTAAAATACGATTACGTGTAAAACGAGAAAAAGATCTTCATCTTGTAACGAAATTTAAACATGTTCATAAGATGGCATTTCAGAATCGAAGTAAACGAACTGGTGAAGAAGCAGCACATAATTTGAGAATGGTAAGTAAGGAGTTTTATAGTGTTTAGATCGATTTCGTAATGTAATCCAACATAATACTTCATTGCGGAAACTCTATTTTGGTTCATTTTACCTTTCCGAAGATATTGCAGAAATAATAGGAAAATATTGCAAATGCCTCTCAAGTTTAGAAGCAACATTTCCACATCAAAAATACATTTCAATGATTCAAAAACTATTGTTTGAAGATCCAGAAACTCAACTAATAAAGAATAAATGTTGCGAAACTCTTTCCGAAGTATGTCTTCATCCTACAGACGTTGAAACACAAACTTTCTTGTTTCTGAAAAAGACAGGTCTCAAACTGTTTCTGAAGAATGTTACAAACTTTACAGAAGAATCATATCTCGGAATTGATCTTAAATTTCTCCTTGAAGTTCTGGATACTGAACCTGGATTAACAACTAAAATTCAAGTAGCGAAATGTAGAAACCCCAATGTAGTGGAGATTGAAAAAATGAGAAATACCTGCCTGAAGATGAGAAAATTATTTATCAATGACTTGCAAGATGCTGCCATCTTTCCTGAACTTCAAAAGTGCAACAATATTGAAGAGCTCCATATCAGTTATGACTTAGAATATTCTGATACAGTATTCTACAGTGGAATTCATAACACAAAATGGAAAAGTCTTGTGATATTACATTTACTGCAATCAGTGGGTGATCTTGATTTCAATGCAATAGCTGGGAGCTGCGATAATTTAGAAGTATTAGACGTTAAAAATTGCAGGAATATTTTATGGAATAAAAAAACATTCTTCAAATCATTGAAACAGGTTTCTATTCGTAGTTGGTATAGCAGTCAATTCAGAAATTGTAATTGCTTTTTATCATTCTGTAAAACTATTGAATACATTTGGTTTTACCATGGAGATAATATGGATGCGTCTCAGATTGTTACTTTAACATGTGATCCCTATCCTTGTTTGAGAGGTCTCTTCATATGTCGACTCATGATTGATTTACAGACGGTGAAGGCTGTTGTTGTGAACTGCTCACAGTTAAGTAGTATTGGTTTTGTGGGAAAGACAGCTGACCATGAGGAGGCGATTGCTCAATGTGAAAAGTATTTCAACAATAGTAATATAGCATGTGAGATGCATTTCAGAAATTATTAACTCATGTAATATGTTTGTAAAGTGAAATAAATACTTTTATCAATAATATACAGTTATTATTTCTCGTTGGGTGAATATACGGATAATGATTATTATATTTCAAGATCTTGAAGCGAATATTATACAAATATTGTATTTTAACATTCTGTAATGCTGATAAAGCATACATCTGAAGACACATCTGACGTAAGACCAGAAATTTTAATTACTTTAACTTTTCAGTATTTTCTACTTCCACTCGTCCGGTTGAAAATTTTATCTTCTTAATTCAATTTCTGATGTAAATATGAGGAAGTCAGTTTTTCCTTGCCTTTAACTTACATGAAAATGTGTTGGGAAAAGTGCCTCAAAATTACATGCAGTGTAAAAAAAAAATCAGTTAACTTATGAAATTAACTTTATTTTAATTTATTATTCCCTTCTATTTTTCATAATATACTACTGTGGTATTAAAAAAATGGAAAAAAATGTTAAAACGAAAGAAATATTGAGTTTCTTGAAGCATATAATTTGAATAAATTGCTAAAACTTAACGTTGTGCAGAAATATTAACTATATGATTTTACAATTCCAAGTAGACTACATTAAGACGACCATATTACGTAAAAAGTTTCAAAATAAAACTGAAAATATTGAAGCACCTATACTTCATTCAAATGGATTAATTTATATTCTACATATTGTATCATTTACTTTCATAATGCTACGCTATTCTAAGAGATTTACGACTTCATTACCTTTCTCAAACTATTTGCTAGAACCATTAAATAATTAAATAATGTTTTTCATAGACATAAGAGTGACATAATTATTTTATTGAAGATATTCGTACAATTTTCATATGTACATTTTCCAATAAAATTCATTTTACGTAAATCCAGTTTATATCACTTGTCCTACACTATCTCAGGGAAAAATTATTCTAGATAAAATAATATAAATTTTATAGTGATGAAAAAGTAAAAATAACGTAGTATTTATAATTTGGGAAAGTTATATAAAATTATAAATTAACAGTAAACTTAGATTCCAATTTTATTACATCTTTATTATTTTTCGATTATCCATGAGAACATAAACATTATTTGTTCTTTATTATAAAAGAACTCTTTTATTAAGTCTTCATAATGTGTACTTTCATCTTCATATTTCCAATGTACCCGAATTTATAATGATTGGCAAGATCACATTTTTGGTATTCGTAACTTTCAGTGCAATAATACTCACATTTCGAATATATCAAATGTTTTAATACTCGCTTCAAATCATCATTAGCTATGTAGGGTGAAACTGTATACGAGAGATTACGAATTTCCCGCCTTATTGGCATAATTCTATAAATTGAATTTCGAATCACTGCAATTTGCCAAAATAATGAAGTTTGTTGAAGACTGTAGTTCCCTTTAATCATAGTCGTTATAACACGTATATCTTGATTCCACAGTATTATAAAACCAGGCTCATTTTAAAGTTTTCAAAATGAAATTAAATGCAATAATTATATTAGATATTTTACTAAATTGAGGCAAATCGACTTGAAAACTTCAAGAGAAGAATGGTAATATGTATTCTTTTTACAAGTGAATGATTATGACTTTATATCAATAATTGAAACATTGATGTAGGATGTTTATATCAGAGTATCAATTATAGCAGATGAGGAAATACTAAGTCAAAGTAATACTATTACAACATGATTTCGAGTTATTTCTGAGATCACAATAAACAGATTTTTTTTTATCGTGCTGTAAAATTTACTGTGTTGTTGATTTGGTATAGAGAGTACAAATACATTTTTATTTACAAATTATTCTGTTTACCACATGTTATACAGAATAAAAATATCGATTTCATTATATAGTTTGAGTGTTAGGAATTGATCTAGAAAGAAGCAAAATAATATGAGGTTCAGCTTCACAACCAAACTTATGTTCTTTATTATCTTAATCCATTAAGTAAAGTAATAATATTTTATACAATAATACTGTATTTAACAATAACATGAAATATACAATCATGTACAGTGTAGTTCATTGTAAGCCACTATGGAATTTCATATTATTTACCTTAAATCATTACATAATAAAATTCCTTACAGTAAATGATTGTAAACCTCAAATAATTATATTATTATCCCTTGTTAAGAAATCGTCCCAACCTTTGTGTATTATTTACATAATATGAAATATGAAGGTCTTAGAATTGTATTTTCATCCATTTCACACTTTAAATCGAATGTTGAACGGTTCCTTGGCAAGCAGGCCAATGTCGAAATTGTACTTTTCCGCTTGTATTTGTACGTTACTTCATCTTTCATAAATGTTACCATTTTTCCCTCTTCATTCAGAACAGATAAATGAATGTAAAGCAGTGGCGTAGGAAAACTCGCATTTTAGGGAGACATGGCTGTTGGATATGAATAACTATATCTGAATGTTACAATTTCGATTTCATTTTAATGTTTTTATGGAATCCAAAACTACTGCTGTACAAAAAATTACTTTCTGCTTTCAATGAAAGATTATGATAGTATATTAGTGCATAGACCATAATAGAGTATGTGGTCTATGTATTAGTGCTTAGCTTAATATCTGCTTATTTATGTTGTAAACTACGGGCACCTATAACAGTTCTCTTTGCATACAGAATGCAATATTTTTTTCATATTCTTATTGTAATATTATAATTACTGAAAGTAATGACAAGTACATATATTTATCTCCCGACAATAACGTCAATGTTCAAGCAAAATGAATAATTATATTCTTTATTACAAAATAAATTTATTTCAAATACGGTACCTTGACAAAATGATAAACGTTGAAAGTTAGTGGTGAGCAATATGGTATATGGATGATACCGTACTGCAAGTATGCTGCATAAAAAACTGCCTGTGATGATGTTGTTTTCATAATTGATATCTCACTCTATCGTCTTGAAATTCATAATTTAAAATTGATCTCCAGGTCAAAATCATGAAGATAATCAAATCCAATAGAATACAAACTATTTATTTCATTCGTCACAGAAACATTTTGTGTTTCTGTACAAAACAATGAAGATTTTTTTAACAGCGAAAATTTCATTCCAATTCAATAAAGTTCCAGAAATCTCTGTAAAATAGTATACGTTTAATAAATCTTCCAGTAATGCAAGTGAAAGTGCCCTCCAGCTTTGTACGCCCCTGTGAGTAATTCTCAACAATCTGTTTTACTAACTGGGAATGTTTGTTATGGTTTGATAATTACGAATCTTTTATAAAAGATCTGTGATGGTTGAATATGGGATTCAGTTTTGCGGTGGAAGTGAAAAAGTGAAGTTTTCTTAACATGGATTCATTTAAGGTCAGTACAAAAATTATTTTTCACGGGTTTATATTTTGTATTTGAGTTTAATGTATTTTTCCGTTTATAGTAATTATATATATATTTCGTAATTTAAAAAAAAATACTTTTTAATATTATGGGTATCGTGATTTTCTGTTATTATATGTTATTATCAAATTAATTATACTTTTTGTTTTTTTCTAACAATATTTTTTGTTATTTCAGGAATTCCAGTGTCAATATATAGTTTATTATTATTTTACTTCAATTTTATCTTGTTAAGTTATCTTTTTAACATAAATTGCTATTAGTTGAGAACTTGCAATTAAGATTTTACTTATGTTAATGTAATCAGATGTCGTAAATCGTATATTTGAAAAAGGTCCTTAATAATATATAAAATGTTTGCAAATTAAAAAATCAGCCATCTTAATCCATGTTATAGTAAAACCTATTTTTAATAATCCTATATAATTATAATACTTTTGTGTAATTTGATAATAACAATAAGTAAAAAAGTGTTAGTGAACAATATTTTTATTCATAATTATATTTTAATATTGTTATGGAAATTTCCATTCATATTCATTAAAGGCAACAATTTATTTTTTATGGCGGTAATTTACTTTTAAATCTATTCTAAAAGGGAGTAATTTTTATAGGAAATACTGAAATTTTTGAAAAATAATGGTTATCTAAAAAAACATAAAATCCTTTAAATTTATAATTATTATTTTACAGGAAAATAAAAATAATTCCTTGCTTGAAATCCATTTGAGACAAAAAAAAAACGAGAAAATTATTTTTGCATGCGTGTTTCACCGTCAACCAATTTTTTTGTCGTATCCCCTCTCAAAAGTTGGAATGATACCACTACCTATAAAAATGTTTCATTACATTTGAGTGCAATAACGTATATAATGAAAATCTGAGAACTCAAAGAAAGTAATGCAAATTTGGTAGTAACTATAATTATAAATTTTCCTACTTTTCTCATCATGGTTTGGTCAGTTTTCAGCTCAAATAATTTTATGTTACAGAATTGTATTCGAATTCTTTTTAAAGTAGAACGAATTTAGATTTCCATTTCATTTTTTCATAAATACATATTTCCCTTTATATTAAAAAAATGATACTAACATCCTTATTGGCCAGCAGTAATACCCAAAAGCAAGTCTGCGTAAAATATAACAAGCAGCATTACAAAATATAGCAACATATTACAAAATCCTATATAGCTCAATATTGTGTAATGTTCATGTACAACAGGTCATAGCCTCACGAAGATATGCTCTCTCAACCAAACAATTACATTATATTACAGACTTACGGAGTTCTTTATATGCTGATATATCTTTATAAAGGTGTAGAAACGGTTTAATGACAGCATGAATTGTGATTTTATTTTAATAGGTTTAGAAACTTTAATGTTTAAGGGAAGAAACTCATATAATAATACAGGGTGTCCCATGAAAAGGTTACTATTTCAAGTTAGGTTAGATTAATCAAAGAAAAGTGATATGAGTTCAAAGTCTAGATGTTTAAGTACCTTTACAAACTAAGTTTTCATTTATGTAACTAATTCAGGTAAGCATCTTAACTTACATGGCTCAATATTAAATCTGCTCTCAAGTACCATTTCAAGATTTCCTTGAAATCCGAACTCTACAAATGATTATTATTCTGTGTTTTAATAGCAGAAACTACTTCCATTCACACTGTATTCATGAACTAAACATCTTACATTTTTAAGAAACCCCAAAGAAAATAGTCGCAATGACTCAAACCTGTTGAGGTGAAAACCCAAATATGCTCTTTTCTGAACTTTCTGGTTACCTGTTTGGCGACAATTATCACTCCTGTCATTTATTTTACTAAGAAACTCTAAAAATTATTAAAAAATTATTATTTGATCTTGAATATTTAAAAAAAAAACATTAACAGTTTCTGCGAGTTTAGTGTTATTTAATTATACATAATTATGAAATCGTAACTTTTTCATGAGACACGCTGTAGGCTATATTAAACTTTTTATAAAAACAAGCAAGTCTCACAATATTAATTAAATATATCAAATATTACAATATTATATAGGAGAAAATAAATTGGTGATTTAAAAGTATTGATATACACAAATTACAAAATAAAATTTATCTATAGTATAATTATTTTGAATGAATTTCATGTTATATTCGATGAACATACTATCCCTATTTTTATTTATTTTTACTTATACTATGGATCTGCCTTAGAACTATTTTTCTGTATAATTAAAATTATTTAATATATTAATAACATTATTATTCTGATACTTTCATAAAATGAATATCTGTTTATTAAAACAATAAACTTATCTAAATATTTCGTCAAAATATTATTTTATATTTCGTCTTCACCTAATAGAATTAGTATACTAAATGCAGAAAATATTGTTTTTATAGAAAATCGTTGATGATTATTTTTATTAATTATGTTTCCATAATAACTTTCAAATATACGAATTTTCTATACGAATCATTGTGAAGATCTTTCGTATATCAAAACATTTAAAATAAAGTATACAAAACAGAAGAAAATGGATCCACATTTCTTCTCATTGAAGTTTCTACGCCCATTTCTAACTGCAACACTTCATGTTGCTACGCCCATGCTAAGTATAAAACTTCATTAATGAAATGGACAGTCGTTAACCAAGCGAATTATTAAATTATATTTTCACATTTAAGTTATTTCTGAGGGATTACGTAATAGCAAGATGCAACGATGCTTATCGCACAACGCACTGGAGTGTACATTAATGTGTATCTGATATGCCTTATGATATTATGTAAGGGTTTATGTTGTAATTATATACATCGTATTGAATGAAGTGTAATATTTACGTGTTTTCAAAGAATGGATTATTCTTACAGTATTTAAATGATTTGATGCCATTGTATTAAAGTGATTCAAGTACATCATTTTCCATTGTTTATATTCTATCCGCGACGTTGAGGGGGTTTACTACTTTATTGTTATTCTGCAGTCAGACTTCAGTAACTTTTTCTCATTGTTGTTTATTATTTATAATATCTTAATTTGCCGCTTGTTGTTTTTAATTATAATTACTGCATTTCGAAATGTTTAACTCTAACGTAACAAATAATAAATTTTTTAAGATTATATTAAAAGATAGTAAAATTACTTGGCCACGCAAGACGCAACCTACCTTACAGTATAGACGTTATGTTGGCCACGCAACCTACCTTACAGTATAGACGTTATGTTGGCCACGCAACCTACCTTACAGTATAGACGTTATGTTGTCAATATTAATATTCCTTTAAAAAATGTTTTTATCATTTAATCTTTTCTCTTTTTTCCTCTTCTCTCTCAACAATTGTATATGTGGAGGGGTAATATTATGGAGGTTACAAATCATGTTATAACTATCAATTTGATATGTATACAATATTTTGAGATATTTCAGTATATAAATATAACTATTATAATAATGACATTATGATTCGATCAGAATTTTTCTGAGAAATATTTAAATTACTGAATAAATATTTGATTAATTGTTGTCAACAATTTTGAAATGGAAATTATATCATATATTGTGGTTTTATAACACAAGTTATATTTTTTAGTCGTTAAATTTTCAAAAAATATTTTATTTTTCCACCACCAGATGCTGTTTTTCTTGATGGCTGTAGTGAGTAGTGCTCTAGCAGGACATGTTCTTGGACCAGTAAATCACTTACTTGTAAGTTTACGAAACAATTCCTTAATAAATGTCATAAGTCAGTCAGTTAAGCTGATGTACTAGAGATAATTATAGAAAATAAAAGTTTATTTGCTTACAGTAGAGTTGTCTTTCCTACTTCTTCATGGAAAAGATCATACTGAATTTCGGCGATTTTTGTTTGCATCGCAGCAGAAATATTGAACAGTTTATAGAAAATTAAAAAAAAATCTTATTGAAAGGTATATCTTCCAATAAAATTATCTCTTTGCTGATTCTCATATTTTCTTGATTATTTAAAGTTCCTTGTCTTCTCTTTTATAATACTTACATAATAATAAAAGTAATATAATTATAATTTCTATGTTTCATCTTTCCTTCCTTTCAATATTAGCATATTTCGCAAAAAAAAATTTATTCTTCGCCATTTGGGAATGTTTAATTATCATCTCAACACTAAATAATGATAATTTAAATCTCCCTTCTCTTCTTTCAGGAGCATTACAAGCACACTCCACGTTACGCATTCTCCTATGGTGTTTCAGACAAGTACACTGGCGACAATCACGGACGATGGGAAAAACGTGAAGGTGACGTCGTGAAGGGAGGTTACTCACTTGTAGAACCAGATGGCAGCATTCGAATAGTTGAATATGTCGCTGATCCAATCAACGGATTCAATGCTGTAGTTAAGAAGATCGGTCCATCTCTTCATCAAGCACCAGTGCCACATCACGTACCAGTGCCACACCATATACCTGTACCACATCATGTACCAGTACCATACCACCACCAAGTACCATCAGTTCAACATTACCCACAACCCATTGTTCATCATCCAGCACCAGTTGTTCATGCCCAACCGATAATTCCTGCCTCTCCTTATGAAACCGCCCACTACGCCCCCAGCATCCCTTACGCCCCTGCCGCCCCACTCATCGTAGGTCCTGTTGCTGAACCGGTTCTCAACGGTTACGGTGCTGGTTACGGTGGTGCTGGTTTCGTAGATGACGGTTACAACAAGGGTTACGAACAGTATCTCAACGGTTATAACAACTACGCTAGCGGTTACGGTTATGGAGGTAGCGGTTACGGTTATCAGAGGATCGGTTACGCCAATGTTGATGGATTTAATGTAGGAGGTGGGAATCCAGGACTTTTCCAATTCTACCAGAAAAAATAAACTTAACCTTATTATATGTCCGTGACCTGTAACGCTAGTCTGTCAAATGTTCGAATCTCAGTCTTTAAATCGTTCCTTTTATACTCTATTTTTATTGTACAGAAATAAAATTTATTTTCTATTTTATTTTTAATTATTGATTCTTTTATTTTTGTATTCCTCGTAATAATTCACAGGCAATTCAGACTAATATAAAAAAAGAAGTATTATTTCTTTAAAAGAAACTTCATTATATTTTCTACAACTTTCATCACAGAATTTAGGAATAATTCAAAGTGATATTAACGCCGGCATTATATGAAGAGAAAAATGAAAACGGAAACCTATAAGATATAAAATAATATAAATGGGTTATATTATATAATTGTATAATAGGCTATACAATTTCCCATATTACCATGAGAATCTCACTCATGATTATGTTTCCCTTTTTTCTTAAGGTCTCGACCAATTCGTAATTTTCATTTTCATTTCAATAGCCAATCAGATTAGTATATTCGTATAAATGCAGTTTTCACTACAAATGTTATTACTTTTATAACTATAATACTATAAAAACAGTTTATAGTACATCGCAAAATTCTCTAATCGAATTCCCCTTCGAAGAATGAGTTATCAATGATTTGCATATGTCTAAAACTCGAGGTATAATCAAGCAATACCCTTCGTGCCCCCCACCCTTCCTGGGCACTTGGGATATTGCTAAGTCATACAAACGCAAATCATGGGATATACTCACTACTCTTGTAGTATTACTACTGAAAATACTATCAACCAACACCTTTGAGTAATGAATAATTTATATATTATTATTAATAATTCAATTATCACATAATTATATTAAATGATGAAAACCCTTCCATCCAAAACATTCTATATTACGAGGTACATTGTAACGTATAAAATATTCCAAAGATATTGTACTTTGACATATTATACTATTGTGTTACCAGTGTACAGAAATATCTCAGTAATTGATAAATGTGACAATAAATTGGATAATATATTTTATTGATTTTCTCACAAATATAAGAAAACACTTAATGTAATAAAATAATCCATAGAGATTAAGTAAAATATCAACTCTGTATACGGATGATATAGAGTGGTTTATTAGCTCTACATGTTTACAGCGCAGAGTGAACAACTTGCAAACGTTTGTAATATTGTTATTATTATTAATACCATAATTTTAATTAATTTTCAAGTTGGTGTATTACGTAACGTTACAGTCATATAATTATAGGACATAAACCAAACTAATACACAGTAGGTTATTTATTATTATACCACTCTGAACTAACATGAGTGTAGGATCCAACTATCAGGTGGTTTATCTTCAAGTCGAAGAATGGTATATTAAGCATATAATAATGAGAGATGTTCGTCAGCGGGAATCAAGAGAACTAAACCACTATAACCTAATCTAACCGACTGATGGATCGTAATTATTAACCGCTGTAATTTAACTAATTTAACACTGAAATGATTGTAACCGTTGAATTGAAAGTTTTTGTTTGTTGGGTACAAACTCCTGGGTGGTTACGAGTTGTTATACAGTAGAGAGGCTCTTAGGTTGCAGGTGTTGCTAGGATACGGTGAAGGAAATTTATTTTGGAAATATCTCAAAAACGAAATCATATAATTATGACTCCTCTATAATATCCAGCATAACTTTAGTTGCTCGACTGTATTTCAGAGCATCCAGTTTTTTTGCACGTTTTCACAAATAAGTAAAACTGCACCAACCATCCAGTTACACAAACAAAATAGAAATAAAGTTTTATACTGTGCCAAATTGATTGGTTTCGCTTCTTTTCTATCAAAGAGCCTTCCCTGTTCATCTCGTGCTTTTTTAATGCCGATAAACTTTAGTTTTCTGTTATCTTCAGTTTCCCAGATTAACATTATTCCGCTATCAACCAATTGGAGTGTAGGTAACATGAATATTTCAGCCAATGGTGAATGTCTTTTGAAGGGTAATCCACGCAATGTTGG
>JAQIWE010001139.1:0-17052 GCA_034698565.1 Campodea plusiochaeta
GTTGCAGAAAGCTGTTAATTTATCCGCTACAATCATGCATTAGTAACTGAGAATGCCTGCAATTTATTATTGATTTTTGCACTTCAACTATAACCCACTTTTAATAATTATCTCAATTAAGCTCTATGAAGCCATATTTATTTTTAAGATCTTTAATATTACAAAATAACAAGTTTTCCAATTTAGTATAAATGTGAAAATCACTAAAATTTTGGAAAATTTACAAATATTAGCCTAACAACAATTTTCCAAGATCTAAATAGGAGGATAACTCAAGTGACATGGTCAGTAGACAACTTACATGGTTGCCTTTATCTTCACTTTTAGCAGCTTCAAATAATGGAAATTTATTAATTTAATGACTAAATAATGTAAAATGATAATTAATTTTACGCATCTTTTATACCACATTCTAACATTTGCTCCATTAATTTATCTAAGAGTGATGTGAATTTCTTATGAAATATTTTTATTCTTAACTGACATGCTATTAGATACTGTAGACAGACCGTTGTTGTATGCAATTATTGTCCTAGCATTGGTGTATAAAAGTTAACAAACTTACTTCAGTTTTTTTTCTTTTCCTGCTATGAATCTTTGTTAATCTGTATGGAATTTGGAGTATTGCACGTTCGTACAGAATCTTATTGTGAAAGTTTTCATGTAGACTTGTTGACTTATTTTTAGATACAATTTAGTTGATCAATATTTGAAAAGATGCGCCCAGCTCTGCATATTTGATGGAATTTACTAATTAACAGCCGGATTAATAAATTCCATCAAATATGCAGAGTTGGGCATATTTTTTCAAATATTGATACATCCTTAGTGCTCTATATATAGAAAAATATTACAATAATTTAGTGCTGTATAATTATATAGAAAAATGTTTCTCACTTTAATATACCTCAAACCATAGAATTTCCTAAAACTAGTAATTTCTGTACGGATAAAAAAACAAGGAAGAAAACCCATTTGAGCAATATCGATTTCTAATCACTATATCACCTTTTCATATTTTATTTCCAAATAGCCCCAGTTCCTCAGATATTAAATTATCGTTATTACACTCTTCTTACTTCAATAAGTCTATACCCTTAACATATTATTATTTATTATTACAGCCTTCCCTTAAACCGGAACTAATAATCAATGTACATGTAGTAAAAGCATTAAGAGTCCTTCGCTCAGATCAACATTAGGTTTCAGCGTAGGGAATCTCATGTTAAATCCAATACTATTTTAATGCTACTTTTTTAAAGCAATTATGTAGTGTTTGGTATTATTGGATTCAGGATGAAGTTTTTTATTCTTATATCCTTCCAAATATTTAATTAGTATTTAGTAGATGGTTTACGGTAAAAATGTTATGACGATTTTAATTATTTTACATTAATGACATAATGAAAAGATAGAAGAATGTTGTTTTACATGTATATAATCCAAAATGATAGATGTTTTTAAGTTGCTATCAACTGTTAAATAATAAACAGAATTAAACAAACGGAACTTATTGTCTCTGACCTCTCTGTAGGCGGCCATTTTGTTTATTAATCAGGGGATTTTTTCACAAATATATTTGAATATTATCATAACAAATTCAATCCAGAATAAAAACACCGATTTGCGGCCTTACCTAGTGAGTAATACAAATTTCAAATTTCGGCCTCTCTGAATTTTTATTTTAGGTGGAGCGCTTTAAGCTTAAAATGAGGAACTCCCGCAGAATCAGAATATATTATTAATAATTTGTTATTGAAATGAAGGTACAAAAATAGAATAGACTAATATTTCTGTTCAAGAAACTTCGAGAACTTTCTTTGAATAAAATTGGGCTTTCACTGAATGAAGGTCATCACAGGGTAACAAAACATACCCAATCTGACCAGTGTTTTGTTGGGTACATTTCTTATCCTTGTTCTGACCACGTTGTTGTGTATTACTGTATTTGACTCATACGAGATTTAACTGCTTAGTAAAATAGGGAGTGCTACGCGTAGAAGCAGCAGGGTCTGAAACGTAAGTAATTTTTGACTGAATCTGTAAATATCTTACCAATCTTTCGTCTCTTAATGAGATTACACATTTTTAAACATATTGAATATTTTATTTACAATTTCATTAAAGAAATGTGACTATTTTTAAATTATGAAGGTTTATAGACAATTTCTAAGAATATATATAATTCGGTCGCAAAAATTGTTTGAGCACTGTATTTCTCGTTTTCCAATGACGTAACATCACATTTTCTTTATAATAGAGTAAATAAACCTTTAATGACACATTAGCTTGAATTACTTGCTCGGTTTTACTGTAGATTAATTGAACCCCGGAAATAACCAAACAAGTTTCACCGCGGATGTGGTATATTCCCTAGTTATATAACTGTAACTCTTAGAAATTTTAGGTTTTTATATATTTATAGTCGGTACAAGAAATACAGTTTACACTAAAACAGACCTGTTTTATTCTAGACATTAGTGGTTGGCATTTTCGTTTATTATAAACTATTTTGTTATCATAAATTATCTCCGAATTAACCTCAAAACGTAATATTGACGAAAATGGTATGACGCTAATTGTGTTTTAAGTTTTGATTTATCGAAATATTTTGAAACTGACGTAATTTACATACAGTTCTGCGAATTTTTACGTTTCTCGCGTTAAATTATGCGATTTTTCCAGAGCTATTCAGTCCCCTTGTTTTCCAGTACTTAGGTGAAAGCGTAATATTAAAATAATAATGACAAAAACATAATCAAATGAGTCTCTGATGTTGATCCTACCAATTTTGTCATGAAATATTGTAAATGATGAAGTACTATAAATAATATTGCTCTTGTCCAATACATTTTAGCTTATTTGAATATTATCCTATTAAAAACTGTTTAGAAAATAATTAATATTTAATAAGAAATAGGCTTAATGTTCAATTTAGTTAAATATTAGTAAAATGCTTTTATAGGCCTATTAGATGACATTAAAAGAAGGAAAACTGCAGAAAATATACACATGAAGCTGTGAATTATGTCTTCAACATCATTAGCTCTCTTCATATGTTCTCATTTTGACATGTTATTTACATCTCCGTCAATCCATTTGAGAAGAATGCCATAGCTCTACAGTGCTGCTAGTCTATTGGTAGAATCATGAACTGTAAACTACTTTTGACCTATTCCATATCTATTTCTTTTATGAATTATCAGCCTACATCCTAAAAGTGACTTGCTTACTTACACTTCTTTGAAACAACAAAAATCCAGAAATTGAATTTCGCTTAAAATATTAGTTAGTTTACGATTTTACATTTATAAACACTATGTGACTATAAATGTTTTATACGACACAAACGACAGTGCAATTTTACAATAATTTTGATATAAATTAAAGTTATGAGTTTTGTTAGCGTGGTTAATTTTAAAGGTTGTAATAGTAAAATAAGAACTTTGTTAACTAATGTTCTTTTCAGCCAATGCTGTACCACCTCTGGGGTAATCGGGCCACCTTCTCCCCCCCCCACACCCAAACAAATTTTAATTTAGACGTTGAAAAGGGAAAAATGCAATTTATAACATTTTTGAATGTTGAGAATTTGTAACATTTTGCCCACTGCTCCCACACGTGCAGTTACATCCTTGAATTTACGAGTGTCCTAAGGTATGATATCCAAATGCCATTATAGTGCTAAGGTAATAATAGTTTGATAAGTTGTTGAATATTTTCCACTAACCCACTCATTGTCTCTTTTGTTTCCATCCCACAGACAAGACATGTAATCCTAGCTTATACAATGCTGTAGTGAATGGTGGATCAGAGACTTCAACTCCTTCACCAACTGGTAGTAATGAGTACCTGTCATTTGATGCAGCAAGTATTGTTGGGTTGATTATATGGTTAGCTTGTATTCTATACTCATCTATTAGATCAGCTTCTAATACACAGGCAGCTAAGATTACAATGAGTGATAAGATATTAGTCAAGGATGATACTGGATCAGAAGGTAATGCTTTTAAATACGTTTGGAGTGTTGATGTCTGCATGAATGTTGTGTGTCAGAGTGGGTGAGGGTAGATAGCAAATATAAGCATAAGAGCATATAACATAAAAGTCTGATAATATGTAGGCCTAACCTATTGGCTGGAAAACGAAATACTATTTAGTTCATCTTTAAAAATAAATGTTGATATTCTAATATACGAGATCAATAATATTGTTATCAGTAATGTGCAATAATTAAAAAAAAATTAGGCCATAAAAATATAAAGTATGAACATATGAAAGTTATTTTTAATAAAATAAACTACAGTACTACTATTACAGGCTCTGTAGAAGTAGATTAATTTAACTTTACCATGCTTTGGTGGAAGGCTTCTCATTTATATTATTATAACATTGTCAAAATATTTTGTGCAAATCTTCATCAAGATTTAAATTTAGAGTATAAAGTAAAGAAATTAAAAGTTTAATAATTTTTTTTTTCTTTTTGATGACAGTCATTATTAAATTCAATTTTTCTGTAATTTTGTCTTATCAAAACCAAAAGCTAACACTTTACTGTTTTACAAGGAACACTAACACTATATGGAAGAAATTCTAAGAGTAGTGGATAGTACTGCAGTTAATTGTTTGGAACACAAATGTTTGTGTAAGCACACATCATTGTTATAAATTGTAAACACCAGTCTTTGTTAATACCTATTTGATGGAGTGTTTGAAAGAAAGATAATAGAACATCTGAAACTTTATTTTGTACTAATAAACTTACTGTAATGAAATATGAATGCTACTCATTGTTCTTATTTGCTTGCATAATAATATGTTCAATTTATTACTGCCAGCATGATTTCTTTCATTTGGAATGTTCAACTAATCCTGTTTTCAAATGTTTATAGTATGGTAACTATGAAATGTTTAACTTTTTAAAAATCCCACGTTTAAATCTTCATTTGTGTTCTTAACAATTATTTACCTTTCTTATAATAAATGTAAACTTGTGATGACAGTCTCTCTGTATGTTAATAATCATGATCTACTGCAGAACTATTGTATTTGATCACTCTACTGACAATTCACATCATAATACCAGTCATTGGTCTTACTATTTAAATTGAATCAGATCCTTTTCATCTTCACAACAATTTATTTCATAAATGCTAATAGTACAGTTTCATATTTTTATTTATAAATCAGTTTGTAACTTTGTTGCTGATTTCAATAAACAGTTAAAATCCGAAAGCAACAACAAAAAAAGAAATGAATCCAAGTAGATCCTACACTCAAACATAATGAGCACTGTATATGTTTGCCAAATTGTCTTTTATTTTTGAAACTTAAAAAAAAGTAAGAAATCAATGAATAAAGGAAATATTTTAATAACATTTAGTGCAAATAACCTATTGTAGAGATTATGATTATTGACATATTATGTATGCTTGATTGACTTGTCTGTCCTTCACTTATAAATTTTGAATTCTCACAATTTCTTCTTTTTTCATGTTTTTCATTGTAGGCTCAGGTGCTCCACTGACTTCTGAAGGTATAAACTAATAAATGTTACTATAAGATAGACTAATGTGACTTATATGTATTGTTTCTATCTCGATAGGTCATGATGCAGAGTCTGGTCGTAAAGTGTGGGATAATGAAGAGGATAGTGTAACTTACTCATGGTCATTCTTTCATGTGATGTTTGGAATAGCTACACTCTACGTCATGATGACACTCACTAACTGGTTCTCGTAAGTAATTTATTTGTAACTCAGTTCATATTATGATTACAGTGCTAAAATAAGTAAAATTTCAATATTGTTTACAGGCATGTTTCATAATAAGAAGGTTTCAAAACTTGAAAGAATAAATGAAGATTCTGTGATACACAGAGTTAGGAGAATTAGAAAAAAAATTAAGTGATATAATCTGTTAGTGTTGACTATGTAGATATTTTACTGTGCTTTATATTCAACTGAATTTCATAGTTTTCTGATGTTTTTATGGTGAAAGTTAATTGAGTTTATAGAAAGATTAAAATGGAATTAAAACTGTTGGATTAATTATTTATGATCATTTCAAGTAAATAATATATTAACTTATCTACAGTACTTCTACTTCAGAATAATTTTGAAAAAAGATCTACTTAAAAAATATTTTGAACATACTGTTGAATTTACATTTGACAGTGAAAATATCATTGGTAATTTAGTAAAAATTAAGAATGAATAACCTATGAAATAATTAAAATACATTTCTCGATTCCAGTTAAATGTTTAAACTTTTTGATTATTATAAATTCATATTGATTAGTTGTTTTGAATTCATGTATTAGTAATTTCAACATAATCGTTTTATAATTTCAGCCCTACTAAGCTTGCAGAAGAATCATCCACATTAACTGCCAACACATCATCTGTATGGGTGAAGATTGTTTCATCATGGATCTGTATGGCACTTTACACATGGACTCTCACAGCACCCATGCTATTACCTGATAGAGACTTCAGCTAAACAGTAGCATTCATTCATTATTAATCACACTACATGTTTATTACTATAGCTTATTCATCAATATATATATTTACCCAAGTGCACATGTTATTGTTATATGAGAGAATATGTGTGTGTCTGTGATAACGTTGTGGCTTTGTATAGTAGATAATAGTTTTTTTTTAAATGAACAAGAAGAGCTTTAAATAGTAATACAAATTATTCAGATCATTTACGTTTAGAAATGCTAGCTTATTTCAGGTATGTTATTTAGTAAAAGAGTGACAGAGTCTTTCATAAAAGTGAATATCAGAAACTTCTTTCAACACCAGAAACTTTTAAATTGTTCTGCTCAGTCAGTACATTCATTATATTCTTTTGCAGAAACTCATTACAACTTTTAAAAATGTTTTAACACTTCTCTAAAGCTTGTGCTTTCTCAATCTGTAACTGAATATTTGTATTAGATTAGAATTAAATTGTAGACATATTAATGTAGTGTGTAGTAATGTAGTTGTTAGTTTTGAAAGTATTGAGATGTTGTTCAATGTAGGA
This sequence comes from Campodea plusiochaeta, assembly GCA_034698565.1. Classification (NCBI taxonomy): domain Eukaryota; kingdom Metazoa; phylum Arthropoda; class Diplura; order Rhabdura; family Campodeidae; genus Campodea; species Campodea plusiochaeta. The sequence goes on from JAQIWE010001139.1 coordinate 7,036, forward strand.
AAACATAATGTAATTCAATGTTTTCTTAAGAATTTGAAACTAGAAACTAATACAAATTGTATTGTATTTAATCAAAACCAATTGTGAATGTAAGTTTGAAAATTTGACCAAGTTTAAAATGAACTGTTTTGTGTTTTTCCGCATTGAATGACATCACTAATACTACTAGTGGTTTGTATTTTAAATGTATATAATTCCAAGTATTTCATACTAGAAATACTTTATTATTTGAAAAGGCCAGAGGATCACCCAAAAAAGTGTACATAGCATGAAAGTTATATGTTGTAGATGTAGATAGTAGAAATCTTTCTTTACGTTTCGGTACTTGTAAGGTTTTGTATTAAGAATCTTCTTAGTTTTCTTCTTTCAATTCTTTTTCTTCTTTCTGTAATTTTAGTGTGTCAAATAGTAGTATAGAATTTTTCAGTTAATTCTGAAAACAGCGCGGTATATCACCAAAAATCTTGTACATAAGACAAATGTTAGTTTTAGTGTTTGCCCTAAAACTAATTATTCATTAAGAGTAGAATAGTTTGTTAGTGTAGGATGTTTTCATTGTAAAACATTACATTTGAGCGCAAGGCCCCAGGAACCACAATCACTAGTAAGAAGTAGTTAGGAAAATACTGTAAAAAATATTATTACAGTGTAATTGTAGTTGTAGTTTAGTATTTATATTATTTTAAGCATTAGTTGTGTGTGTCGTTAATTTCACTAAATGCTGACTGTGTAAGGTAAAATCTTATTGTATATAATGTAGTTATAGAATTAAATGAAAATACATTATAAAAGTTCTCTTAAGAAATTCTTCAGTAATTCTGCCATAAACATACTACAATGTGATTGATATTTTGTACTGTATGACTGATATTATTTGGCAAGAGTTAAAAATTTAACTTCATTTCTTTTTTCTTTTTTTTGCTAAATTCTTCTACTTGGAAGTAATTACATACTAATAAATAGTAGGACTGATATTATGATTCTAAATCTTGATTGACAGTACCGGTACGACGGCAATATTTATTTTTTATTTTGGAAATAGGAAATTAGACTAAAAAGCAAATTCTATCAGTTTAGACCACACTAAAGAATTCATAAAAAGAACTCTCAAGGTGGCCTTGAGGGTTCTTTTTATGAATTTCAATGTATAGACCTTGTTGACTGAAACATTTCATGAGAATCATAATTATTGTGTAAATAATAATACTGTACTGTAATATTGTTAACTTGAAGTAAGCGAAATTTAAAGTAACGTTTAACTTTAACATTTCATAAATTGCTGTCACCCAACAAGTGAGATAACCATTAATTAGAATTGTTGTAATTTTTTAATAAATAGACTTTTGTATTTTACTTTAAAAGTACATTTAATACATAGTTATTTTCCTTTTGTTCAACTTACAGTAGTTTAGAGGATTATGTTTCCACTTTATCTTGTTCTGTAATAATTTGTGATGTAATTTGCGTTATAGTAAGTTAGTAACTTATCATAACCTTTTTTGTAAGCAATGTGCACATACTGATTACATAAAATACATGTAAAACTATGTTTTGTGTCCAACTGTTCTTAATACAGTTTTATTGTAATCTATGTTCTCCACTTTCGTTTAAAGTTAATAAAATATTTTAAAATGCAAGAAATCTAATTTTATTCAAAAGTAACCAGCATTGGATGGTATTTTTCATTACTAAAATTATTGTTTCATGATAATACTTAAAGGGTTACTTGCAGCTAAATTGACTTTTCTGATATTATAAGATAGTATTAAACTTCTTGTTATAAATAAAATAACTCATATTATTTTTCTTACCTCGCAAAAATTACCGGTTGTGGAGATATTTACCTTAGAAAATGCAAGAAAATCAGCTGTAGGGTAGCAGAGCAAGCGTGGCCCGAAACAAGACAAACTGGTGATATATGAATAAAATAATTAATTTGCATTATTTTTAAGTCAGTTTTGCTACTACTTAATAGATATGTGTTCTGAATGTGTTTTCAGCAAATAATTTGCATATTTTCGCAAGGCAGCGAAATTAAGCAGGTCGATTTGTGCTACCTTGTGGAAATCTGGCGACTATATAAACAGAAATATCTCTTCATCGGTTGGGTCAAAAAATGTCAAACTTTTTGTAAATTTTTTTTAATAATATAAGGAGCAAGAAAATCACAGAAAACGGGAAATTCATTATTTGCAGGTAACCCTATAAATTCAATTTGCATCAAGAGAGTACAATGAGTTATTGCTTTGCAGATTGTGTTTTACTATCTTTTCCGAATTCAGTTTTATCTTATCATAGATTTTATATAGTAAATGTCACAAACAATTTTCACATTTTTTGTGTATAATTATTTCAAAATATACTGAATTACCTGTGTTATATAACAAAATTATTATTATTTTGCTATTATTTGTAGCATCGATATGTCAGCGTATGTCAGCATGAAGTGAGTATTACTACAAAGAATAAAGTTATACAAATTATATTTATGTAAAGTAATGAAAAAAAAAAATCACTTGCGAATTTCGGTGTACATCAACTATCTGAGCATTCCGTCCTGAATTTCATTCGAATTCTCCTAAAATTTCAGCAAATTACTACAGAATTCCTGCGAATTCCAGCTGAATTTCGAATTCCTGTGTAAGCAAAATTTGCTGTGAATACTCTCTTGATCCGAGCAGTATGAAAGGAACAATCACTTTCGTTCGAAAAAAAAAATTGCAATCCTAACCTGAAAGAAGGTAGTTGGTAGATATTTATCAAAAAGAAAGCTATCATCAAGTAAAAAGGTTTGATTTGAATTCTAAAATGGTTTTTAAAATTTTATTTTTAAGATTACAGTAATTAATGTCAAGTTAATTATGCTATATACTGCACTAAATAAATCATGAGTTACAAATGACTTCGGCAGGGGCGTACATCTCCCCAAAAGGGAGGGGTTTTACAGAGAAAATAAGATATATCCAATTTCTTGCCAATTTTTAAAGCGAGAAATAAACACTTTTATTGCTATTTTAATGTGCTTTCACGCCGTTAGTTGCTATATTTGCTGTGAAATTATCAATTTCTTTTACATTTTTCTGAAAAGTTTTTGCCTTTTTATTGGCTCCAAGGTGGCGGTTGAACCCTCCTAAACTCTCTTTGTCTAAGCCACTGGAATTCGATGACACAAAAAAGGTATTCTGATGTGTCTGTATGTATCTGAGATTCTCAGTGTATTTATGTGTTCAGAACCTCAAGTAGGTACATGAGAAAAGTGAGAAACTGGAGAAATTTGACGATTAAAGGCACAAGAGAGTCTTTATGAAAAGAGAAACAACAGATTATTTTGATTTTTACATATCAGCCATATAATGACAACACAGTATGACAAACACATGATAGTTACATATTTTAAATAAATAAAAAAAATTGGTTAGCGAAAAAAAACTACAATATCATTATGCTCTTATTTAAATTCCCCGAAACTTTTCACATAAAATAAATTTACCATGGAATAAATTTACCCTAAAAAGGCGAAGAATCTGCTAACCCTGTTTCCCCAACCATAATTCTCCCTCCCTCCTGTCAAATGGAAAGTGCTTATGATTCCTACTAACACTACCCCCATTTTACTCCTTATTTTCTCCACTCTGTGATTAATTATACAATGTGTGTTAATACTACTAGCTAAATTAGATGTCATTTATAAAGAGATTAAGAAAAGTTGGAGATCTCTGACTTGAAGGATACCGCGAACGGATTCCACAGGTTTTGAAAAGGTGTGAGCGATATAGGAAGTAAATTGGTTTATGGAATTAATTTTATCTTATGGGAAATAAATTATGACTGCAATTTTTTATTTGTTCGAATTAGTATAATAGGATATTTACTGATTATAGAATTCTACTACCGTAATTATAGGTAAGGGGAGTGGTACAAATTTCACACTAATTTATCTGGTAACGTATTTGAAGTAATTCTTCGTACAACATTAAATTATCTTATATTTTCCACTCCTAATAAATTTATAAGGACCTAGTTTGATTAGGGACATTTTTTCGTAAAATAAATATATATTCTTATTAACTCTTAATATCTATTTAATAATATTCTTATTAACTCTTAATATCTGAATTTAATAATATTTAATTCTATAATGATGTAGAGAAACTGACATCAATATCATAATATGCGCTACTGTTGGGTCAGAATAATTACTTAACCAACCTTGGAATCAGAATCATCATTACTATTTCTGCTAAAATAATAATAGTTTAAAATCATTTAATGTACGTTATACGATAAAGGATAAATTCTATACTTATGCTATTTCACTGAAAAATACTGACATTCTCAGCACCATTTGAAATAAGACATTCCTTATCACAAAAAACAATATAAATCAGTTCAACCCTCCTTTTCCTCCATTGCAATAGCGATTTATTAATTTGTATCCGCAGTAATATTGCAGCGAGTTCGCTTTTTCTTCTCCTAAAACCTTGTAACATATGACCCCTCAAGGTGTGTGGCCTCTAAATGATGAATGGAATTGTGACAATAGTCGGGGCTCTCTGAGAAAATGTTGCTTTACAATCTTAGAGATGTATTACATGTATTACTCGCTTACAGTGACACAGCACGTACAAATCATCGAAAGGCTGCAGTAGAGCGAGATTTTTAATGGAGATAAAATGCCCAAACTAATTAAAATATGGGGAAATGAATGGTCAAATAGAGTGTGGAGGGTTTACATGGTTTAATGGGTGTTAATGCTGGTTTAATATGGTTTTCAGAGAGTTTTTATTATCCATTTTACAGGATATTGATTTTAACTTTTCAAGTAACAAGAACAACATTTCCTTTCAATTCAGTTTCTAAAACTCCCTTATTTTTATCCTATATATAATTAACTGATGTATTTTTTACTTTGTTGAATAACGAAGTTTAATGAATGATCACTATCAGATAAAGTTTCAGGAGTATGTAAGTTTCCTCAGAGATTATTAATTTGTGCCCGTGCAGTACTACCATTTCCATTTTGTCCAGTTCTGCTTATTTAGTAACTATCAAAACATTTCTCAAAATTAACTTCCCAAGTAAATAAATATGACACCTTGACAGAATTAAACATTACAAAAAATATTAATCACTCCTCATAATTAAGATTCCTAACACTACACAACTAATTCCTAGCATAACTTCACATCTGAATACCATTTCACATCATCACAAAAGTAAACATATCAAAGCTACAACGACAAAAAAATAAACCTATAAATTAAACTAAAATCACGTGAGAATAAAATCCTTCTGCAAAATAGTTCTGACAGGAGAGTTTTTCCTTTGGTTGGCCAAGATATGCCATAAGGGTCAGCTTTTTAATTAATCTTGGTTTATTATGCAAATGTAGCTTAAACTTCTTGCTGGGTGTTATACAGCAGGAGTCTTTGCTTGAGGTCGAAGAGGTTTGAGAAAAAAAAAGAAGAGAAGGATGATGATTCTTCTTTGAGTGTGATTCCGAAACTTTTTTTTGTAAATGTGGTTTTGAGAATTTTTTTTATATACATAAATATTTTGCATTTTTATCTTATGCGATTTTTGATGTTGACTAGTTAGAAAATGTTTTTTTACATTTATGATTTTGGTACTGGCGAAATATGCAATTTTTACATACATTATTATAAAACACTTGGGAGTATACAACAATAATAAATATTCTTGACACTATCTACCAAGTTTCATTATAGTTTAATATAACTGAATATTCCAGAAGTATAACGTTCAAATATATTGGAGAATTACACGCAGTTGCAAAGGTTAGGAGACTTATAAAATTTTACTCACCTGTTATTATGTCTATACTTTCTGCCGAAAACTTTATAGTCATCACTATGTTTTTGATTGTTAAAGTTGAATTTTCGTATTCATTATTATTATAGAATTTTCTGGGTCTATGCACTCAGTAAGGCACTAGCACTAAAGTGTATTCCATCAAAACAAACGTGTGATATCCAAAACTTGATTAATCTGGAACCCTTCCACTTTTAAGACTCCAGATAAGTAAGAGTGATATTAGCTATAGTGACCACATGACTTGGTCATACTAAAAGTGATCAAGCTCTCTTCATGGCTTAATTTTGAAGTTTTCTAGGCGTATAAACTACACGTTTCTTTAAATGGAATAGACCATATATATCCTAAATTCGCGGTCGAGATCAGTTATGAACGGTATTGGAGATAACGATTGTCCTAAAAAATATAATAAAAATGTGCAGATCTGAGAAACATAGCAATTTTGGTTGCTTCTTGTCACTTCTTTTATTATCGTATTCATTTTTTTTTTTCACAGTAGTTTCAAAAATAGCCGCTAGATGTCTAGTAATTTGGTATAAGCATTAAGTGGTCTTTTTACCTTATAAAACTAATTTAAGACAAAGAGAAATATATAATTTGAACGTAAACGATGTGTTTAATCTTATATTAGCAATAATGCTAATGAAAATCAAGTCACTAAAGGCGCGAAAATGCAGGAATTAACTTTATTTTTCTTATAAATATATCTCTCAGAATAAACTTATAAAATTTCAACTTTTGCTATATTTTATAAAAATATGACGACTGTACACTGTGTAATAAAGACATCCTCAGTCTAGTGATGAAAATGAATAACCTCACATGAATCCTGGTACTGGAAGATTATTTGAGCTTCTCAGTGATAACCCGTTGTGGTTGCACCTTGTACATAATTTTCATATCCTATGTAAATGCTTGTTATAACAAATATAGCTTGTCCTTGACCACTCCAGCTGATTCCATCATTTCCCAAATTATATTTTACTTTAAATTTTATTATGTATGTTGCTTTAATTTCATAAATTTTCATGTGTTTTAAAATGTACTGAATAGCTATGTTTCACTTTCTTTCGATAGTAATACCATTTTATGTTGTTGCAATAAGCAATTTTTTGTTGTCTGCAAAATTATTTTTATGTATGTACAATCTTAGTTTTTTAGTTTTATTGTTCCATTTTGTCATGTATATAGATTGCATTTTTTGTAATAGGGTTCATCCCGTAGAAAATGAATAAATAAATGTTTATTTAAAAATATCAAAACCATTTTCTATTTTTCTATATATACATTTTGAAGATATAAATAACGAGTATAAGTATTATCCGGCATTATTCTTGTAATTCTAACAGTAGTTAGTCGGATGTGTGTATAGGTATCATAATTGTGCTCTAACAAAAACATATTAAAATCAGAAATTGAGGATTATTTTTCCTTCACGCATGCTGTATTTGAAAGTACAGCAAATAGGGAAATTCCTATTTTTATCTGAAATTCTATTGCAAGAATGTTTGAAAAGTTTCAGACGTAGTTTACTGAAAAGGTGATTAGTATTGTAAACAAGTGGAATTAAACGCTGTAAGCGTTAATAAAGATGCGACCATATAGACAAGCACTTTTATGAAAACATTATTAAACAATATGAAACATAAAATTGGCCATTATTTAGAATCAGAATAAATTGCCTTTCGAATTAGTTTTTTTACAGTTTCCTATCCTGTCTCTAACCAATTATCGGATTTATCGATTCGATATTCGTCAATCGACTCGAAAATTAAAATGTGGTACGATAGTATACTTCTGATAACCTTTTCTTTTATACTTCCCTATACTTAGCAGTGGCCGTTATTGGATAGATTGAATCGAAATACGGGAAATATTGATCGATTATATATTCGTTGAATTTCGGTCGAATTTTAAAAATCGAACCATTTTTGGAATCAGAACAAAATCGCCCTTCGAATAAATATATGGTTCCCTACACCAATCTCGTGCCATTATCGAATTTCTCGGCTCGATATTCGTCAATGTTAGATCGATCATTGATCGACTCGAAAATAAAAATGTGAGCTTGAATTATATTTTTAAGAATTTTTCCTGTATACTTTCCTATACCTATCTGTAGCCGTTATTGGATTTATCGACTCGACATTCCTCAAATTTCGATCGAATCTATATTCGTCGAATTTTGGTTAAATTTTAAAAATCTAATCATTTTTTGGTATCAGGATAAAATCGCGCTTCGAATACTTCCCTATACCTATCTCTAACCGTTAGCAAATTTTTCGATTCGATATTCGTCAAAATTCGATCGAACGACTCGAAAATCAAAATGTGAACTGGATTATTTTTTCTGAGTGTTTTTTCTGTATACTGCCGTATACCTATCTCTAGCCGTTTAGGAACTGTTTCTCGCGACAGACGAACGGACGGACGGACATACCGATGACAATAGATGCTTTCTGTGCTTCGCCGCAGGTCGCATCTAAAAATAAGGTTGTAACTTAGAATCACTTTAAATGATACAACAAAAGTACGAAACCTTTTTTCTTGCTGATAAGGAAGATTGATGTCACACTGGACGATTTTCCATGACGAAAGGATGCTGATAAAAAGGGAATTTGAGAACTTCATGGTTAAATAGATCTGAATCATTTGCAATTTCACTCTTTTAGAGATTATACAAGTTAAAGTTAAAACACTCACTTAAACACAAGCCGTGGTAGTCTAGTGGTTAGGACATTGCGTTGTGGCCGCAATAACCCAGGTTCGAATCCTGGTCACGGCAAACTTTTTTTTTTTGCAATTTTTTTTCCTTTATGATTCTCCTTTTGACATCTCCTTATCTCATGACAATACACAATTTATAAAAGGACACACGCATTATAATACACATCTTTTCCAAAACTTCCTCAACAGAATATAAGAGGATTCGAAACTAATAACAGTAAACATCAAGTCAAAAAAATCTGCCAGTCATCGATGTGATCATTTACTTGGAGTGTGAAAAATGAAAACCACTGTTGATTTTGAAGTGGTTGATTGTCCTTTATGACACATCTTCTAACATCTAAGAAGTGTCATAAAGTCTCCTGATAAGAGGCATCAATGTATTTTTCTCAATATGCTATTGACATCGTAACAACGTCCTTGACCAGATCATCCAGATGTTATAATGTAATATTTCTTTAGTAGAATTTTTGTCTCTGACATTAAAATGAAGGATTACCAAAGTGCGAATAGAGAAAAATCTGTTTTGTGATTGGGCAGTAGGAATCTCCGGACACCCCGTGAAGTATTACACACCTTACATTAAGAAACAAGAATTCCCACCTACTGATTTTTCTGTGGGTTCGTGCAACTTGCTTAACAGGTGGGCTACCTCCCCCCCCCCTCCCTCACCTCCTCTACATCTCACACCTTATACCAAACAGACAAATCTCACACAAAAATATTCTTTAATTATACACATGCCGACAATAAGAAAATTAAATTGTTTTTTTAAAGAAATTTGCAGTTTCTTTGAATAACTGTTTATGAGAAATTGCGTTATGATTATGAATAAATGTTTTTTTTTATTCATACGACCTTATAAATTGTTAGTAATATTAATTTTAACTTTTAAGAAACATATGTAGCGACAGAGTGACAACTTTATTGATGAAAAAATTTATTACTCCCAATATAACAACAATGATTTAAAATTTATATTCCTGTATAATTATTCAAATTTGAAAACAGGGCGAAAATGAAATTGGAATGAGAAAATTATTTTTTATCTCAGAGGTTTACCTGATTTGACCAATTTTATCACTATCACAAAATTATTCTAATCAATATTATTTCAGAATTTTAAGTACTGTATATTTAGAAGCTAATCTATATAATATTTCAGGAGGTCATTCTGTTCGTTTGGAAATACTATTTATATAATTTTCTTAAAATTGTTTTTCTTAAAGTTATACAGAATTTAAATAATTTGAGCAAAATATAAGCAGATGGTTATTTTCTTGTTTTTCCGATCCAATTGTAAGAAAATCATGTATCGTCTTTAATAAAGTAAGCAAAATATCACTGTATAAAATAAAATTTCTTTTTCATATGTTTTTTTTTTCACTTTAGAAAAAATCTTTCACCTAAAAATATTGTGGTGTGTGACATTCAATGATATGAGCTTAAATTTTT